>CM076577.1:1052344517-1052637524 GCA_034641835.2 Pinus albicaulis | reverse complement strand
GTTACCTATTTCATCGGTAACAGTGTTTGTATTATGAGTTTATATGTTGTTATGATTATGTATATACATGTATTTCACTGATTGGTTGATCTTGCAGGACGTATCCTCCCCAAATTACACTAAGGTACGTTGGTTTATTTATGAACTGGTTTAGTTGTAATATTGCACCTTGTAGGAAGAATTCAAAGATGAATATCAGAATTGTAGAATACAGATATTCTCCTTATGGTTCATATGAGCAACATGGTGTTGGAAACTCATCTGATTTGGCAGATACACTAATAAACCTACCCAATGCGATGGATCCAGAAACAACATTATTACACTAAGAATTCTAAAGGAAGAAATAAGGATTTGTAAGGAAAATAATGACAGACTTATACAGGCACAAGAAAAGCAAGCAGAGGTTAATGCAACCATCCTTCAAAAAATTTCAGAGTTGCAGAAACAAGGACCACTTAGGATAAGCTATGTGCAGGAGGATGGGACCAATGGAGCATATGGAAGTAAGTCTCCCAACGATCACAGGTCAGATAGGGGTGACATGGTTAAAGATGGTAGATTGTTGGACACTCTGAATAGGAGAGGTGATAGAAACATGTATCATTCTAGTTCTAGTTTTGATAGGCATCATGGTCGTCATCATTATCATCCTTACAAGAGGAGTGATAGAGGTTGTTTTTTCGGATGAGTTTAAAAAGGATAAAACACCTACATTTGATGGATATGTGAAGAAACCACTGGATGCAGAGGCATGGTTGCTTGGCATGAATAATTTTTTCAGATTGCATGATTACTCAGAAAATATGAAAGCTAGGAAAGCTACATTCAACCTTAGAGGTAGAGAAGACATTTGGTGGGAAGATGTTAAGAATGTCAAAGATATTTCTAATGAGGAGTTGACTTTGAGTGAGTTTGAAAGGCTACTTCAGAAAAAGTATCTATCAGAGTGATAATACGATGACAACGAAAAGGTGTTTTATGAGTTGAATATGGGTTCCATGACAAATGAGGAGTATACTAGTAGGTTCTTGGAGTTACTGAGATATGTGCCTTACCTCGAGGAGGAGAAGGCTAAGATTCAAATATTTATTAGTGGGTTGCTGATTGCATTCAGAGATCAGATTGAGTTGGATGAGCCTAGATCATTGGAGGAGGCCATCGGGAAACTCAAGCATTGTTATGAGAAGTTGAGGTGTAGATCTGAGGAAAATTCAGATTAGATAGGTAATGATAAGAATAAAGGAAAATTGGACAAGAAGTGAGCAAGGCCTCAAGATACAAGTAACAAGGAGAATGTTTCCCCACCTAAGAAGTTCAATACAACTGGTAGAGGATAGGGATTTCGATCTGAGGAGAAGAATAAGGATGAAGGTTGGAAGCCTATACATTTTTGTACTTGTGACAAATATCATCATAGGAGATATTCTCCACAACATCAGGGTGGTAGGCCACATATCTACAGTGCGCAAGAGGCACAAACAATGGGAGATGTTGGCCATAACATTCCTCGTATTTATGTAGTTGTGGATAACATGCAGAAAGATCATCGGGCTTCTATCATTCAGATGGACGATCTGATTTATGATCAAGTTGTTTTTATTTTGATTGACCCTGGATCTAATTATAGTTATATTAATCTTGACTTGGTGGATAAGTGTGGTTTGAGTCAAGAAATGAATGCAAAATCTTGATTAGTGCAGTTGGCCACATGTACGAAGAAAAGAGTTCGCCATTGGGTAAGAGCTTGTGCATTCGAGTCGAATGGTATGTGTTAGGCCTCCAAAATTTCATCCACTTTCACCTTCATTTCCATTAATTTACCCTCATTCCATAACTCTATAGCCCCATAACCTTACATTAAGTAACCATTTTCATTATCATATGGATTTAACATTAAAATTTTCTAATTGAGAAACTTGGGAGAGTCGGAGCCATGTTGAACCCCAAGTTTATCACATGAGATCCTCTGTTCCTCGTTGTCGTTAAGCCTTAACACGGTCATGCGGATCACAGAGTCTAGAGCTCAAGATCGCCCCCGTCTCCTCTCAAACCTAGCAATGAGCACAACATCGATGCAAAAAAAGGAAGAAAGCCATCACTTGGCTCAAAAATAGTTGCGCCCTCTCTGCAGCAGACATAGAATCGGCCTCATCTTATGCATAGGCTTGCAGTGGCCAGGAAGGACTGATCGAGACGGCTCCCCATTCCATCGGTAACCAGAAGATAGCCACGGATTTCTGCACAGCGACTACCATTGCGCAAGGAAACGAAGGTACCAGTCGGCCTTTATGCTCCATATACTCACTACGCCAGTGCAAGACCCTCGATTTAAACATCCAAAATGGCCTCAACACCATGGGAAAGGGAAAATGCAAAGAAACTATGCCAGGCTGTAGCGAGTCAAACAGGATAGCCAAACTGGCCTCCCAGATGCACTCTGACAGCCAGGGGGCTCTCGATCTCTCACCCCCTCCTTTTTAGATACAGATCTTGCTCCTCTCAGTCAAATCCATGCTACACTAGGTGTGTTCAATGGATCTGGTGCAGAACCTCTCGCACACCCTTGAATATAGGCGGGGAATTCCCTCATCTTCTTAAAGACTTATGCACGGAGGTAAAAAACTAGAGGAATCTCTTCCCCTTTCATTTTATAATATTGAAAGGGATTCTTCTGTAGTTTTATCCCTTCATCTGTGAGGGGGAGCAGTTGGGCAGCCATCCTCTGCTCTAGCTTTCTCCTACAAGGATGTTTTCCATGCATAGCCTCCCAAGAAAGATACTCAACCCTCTAAGGTACCTAAGCCATTTTTGGTTGATAAAATGGAGGATGTGCCCTCTACAGAAATTTCTTATCCAGCGCTTGAAAACTAGTTTAAAACATATGCAAAAAATGCCATCATTTGACGATTCAATGGATTATGGCCCCTCCTCTACCAAGGGATTCACTCCACTTGGACTAATAACAATAAGGTCTTCTTATGCTCAAAGGGTTTCTTCATAATTATGTTCGCATTCAATGAATATGGGGCCTTTGTTTTGGGGAAAAGCAAGGCTATTCCTCACACCATGGTTCCCAGACTTCGACCCTTCTACGATAGTCATCCAACTTCCCATTTGGGCCAAGATCCCAAATTTACCAACTCCTATATGGCACTTCTTTGTCTTTCAAAGTATTGGAAACACCCTGGGACGCTTTCTAGAAATGGATACCTCTAGGGGGAGACAGGCATATATACCTACAACAGAATATGTGCCAAAATAGACATAAGTAAAGGCTTTCCTGATCAAATCAATCTCAAAGTTGGATATTTCCACTGGACACAGATCCTGGACTATGAGAATAATCCTTTCTAATGCCATCACTACCATCAAATAGGGCATCTTCAGAACTCCTGCACAATGTCCCTCACCCAAAAGAAGAGAAGCATTTGCAAACCAAACTCCAAAAGCTGGCAACCCTATGAACCTCCTCCCATGGACGACATCGACTCCCTCATCTCGGATGAGGAGGAGATCGAAGCTGATGAGGAAGTTTCTATGTAATAAAAGGACACAATCTCCACGGATCTAGGAGGGCCCAATGCTTCTGTGAGCGCCCAGAAACGGTCTCATGAGTCCTCCTTCTAAGATTCGGATAAGGAGACTACTCATGTAATCAACAACAATGTTCAAATGGTTACAGCCCATTCGCCTCATGAAGGATGGGTTAAAGTTACAAAAAATAAAGGAAAGAAATGTGGTATTGAGGACTCTAACCACTCTGGGTAGATCCCTGTGTCTGTTTCTCACTGCTCTCTTGTCTATCTTCTAGAATCTCTTTGTCTCTCCCTTGGCTACTTTCTAGACCGAGGTTGATAGTTCACCATTTTCGGCTTCCCCGCTTCTTAGCCTCTCTTGACTGTAATTAGATATTGCATCATATGTTTTTTTTAATAGAATTAGTCTAATTTACCAAAAAAAAAAAAAAAATCAAATTCATTAATTTTAAGTATTGTAAGTGAATTTGTGATTAGATGTTAGGAAATTAACATGTTTTCATATATATCTAAAAGTGTTATGAGTTTTGTGATATTGTAGGCCTACTTGGAGATTCTTGAAGGGTCCTATTTGGCCATCCAACCAAAAATTTGAATTTCAAATTCCAACTCATAAAAATTTGTGGAATATTTCTAGAGGATGTGGATCATTAACTATGCACATTCAAAGGAGAAGAATCATGGATAAGAGAATTTTGGGAGGATATGTATCTTACATGTTTAGGAGATTGGTTGTAACCACAAGAGATGAAGTGTATTTTTCAAAAGTAGGCTTAATTAGAAACAAATGTTTAATTTTTCATGTTAAATGAATAAGTCATAATCTAAGCCTCCGATGAAAGCTTTGCCAGTTATAATTCCTTTGATTTTAGCAAATTTGGTTTTGTCTAAAGCTATCTCATGCAACCTATGTTGATAATCTTCAAGTGGAATCAATTGGCCACCAATACCCTACAAAATTGGAAGTCCCTTTCGATGAAGAGCATTAAATTTTTTGTGAAATTTCTTGATATGAACTTCTAAGTTTTGACATTTGTTCTCAAGCTGCAACATCAAATTGTTTTTTTTCAAAACTTACCTGGTCTCCAATATTGCTTCAATTCTGTCTTCTATTCCAAACTCTTCAGGTTCATCCTTTGTTTTAGAATTTAAGACTTTAATGGTCCTTGTAGCCTCTCTTGGTTTATGATCCAGGTATTCCTTGATTTCTACTATTGTTGCTTTGGATCTCTGCAACAAATTTTCCTTCTCAAAAATAATTTCGATAAAAGGCCATAACTCTCTTATTGATGCATTAATATCAATCCATATATTATTTTTGGCCTCGGATAAAGTCTGTGCAATTAATGATTCATTATCATAAACTTCTAATTTCTTAGTTAACTTGAAATTCTTTTGAATTTCAACTAAGTATGCATTATCAGTTTTGATTTTATTTTCTTGAACCTTTTCAAGTTGCAGTTTGAGTTTCTCAATTTCTTTATCTTTTAAAGATAGATCACCCATGGCTCTAGATAGCTGCTATCCTGGATTTTGATCAGTAGATTATGCATCTGTTGTGAAGTTATTGTTGTTGTAGATGTCCCTGTTGTAGAAGTACCTGCTATGGAAATTATCAATATGGAAGTACCTATTGCAACACTGAGTTGTTGCTCTCTTTCCTTGATCAATTTCTCCATTTCAGCTTCCATCTTTTGAATTTGCATGTTCTGCACAACAATCATTTTCAGCAGGTTTTATTTTTCCTTTTCTAATTGACCAACTTCTTGTGCTTGTGGATGTTCAGAGGTGGGCAGCTTCAATTTTTTCCTTAATGCTTGTATATCAGCATTTCTATTCTTTATTATCTATTTTACTGCCTTAACATCTTTATTATATAGTCTTGATTTTAAGACCAGATCTTCAAGTCCTTTAATCCTTGTATCTTTACCTAGATAAGACATTTTCTCTAACTTTAATTGAGAATGAATGTTATATAATGTGACTTGCAGCTTAGAAGCTGCCATAGCAGAACTTGTTAAGGATGTGCAAATCATCTCCCCTGCTTGCTTATGTAGATCAATTTTATCTATAGGATGGATCTTTTTAGTGTTAAAAGAAAACAGGTTTTTTTTTTATAATCTTTAGTTGTCTTTGGTACACAGAACTTTGGCTCCAGAAATTCTAATTGAAATTGTCCCTTCTCACTGTCTAATGTTGAAAGTATCTTGTTCTGTGTTGTGGATGATTGCTTCCAAAACGTTGCATATGTCGAAGTTTTGAGAGCTTCATCCTTCTTTTTCATCTCTAGGAATCTATAAAATATGCTATGTTGTCTAGAAGACGGGGATGAGGGAGAGGAAGGAAATGGTCTAGTGTCTTCTAGTGAATGCAATGATAATGGTGATTCTCCTGTAAAGACAATTGTAGAAGGTCCTTTAGAAGTTTTGACTTTTGAGGATTCTTCTTCCTCATTTTTGTTGTTGTCTTTCTTCTCTTCATAACCTTGAAAACTGTTTGTTGCAAATCTGACCCTGATGGAGACTGACTCTCTCTTGACCTCTTTAAATCCTTTGTAGCCTTTGGAGTCTCTAACACTGTTTGATTGGAAATAATTTCTTCAACTTCCTACAAGGTATTCTCCTCCAATCATCTTTGTTTGCAAACTTCTCAATCTCTAGTCTGGGCATATGAATGTAAGGTGCTGACTTATGTGCAACTCTTATTGATGATAAAATTACTAGAGGGTCATAGGACCAACAGAGACTCAACTTGAAATTCATTTGCTTCAATAAAACATCAACCTCCTTCTCTGCAGCTCTTGTGTTGACTATGAAAGGGCCAACCTGTGTTTTTAATTTAAATTGGAATTTTTGTTTCTTAGAAAACCTCAACTACATTCATCATTTTCCTAATATATTCTAGAGCAAAAATTATCATTGGGAGAAACACAAACAACTTATCTAGTTGTAAATCACATCCATAAATCCTAATCTCAGTAAAATTATTGTACAAGCACCAGTGTCCAGCTTTGGTCTGTTCACTCAAATGTAAAATTCTCTTGATCTATGTTGAAATTTTAGGAATAACATCACTACTTAGCAAGCAATTTTCCACATAAAGAAATTGATTTAAAAAATCTCTAAATGAGAATTCTTTAGAGTTCTTTCTCACTAGCGATGTCCAGTGTATGATGAATTGAGGACTACCAACAACATCTAACTTTTGCAAATCGAATTTAAACCTTTCAAACTAATGATATAGAAACAAGTAAACCAATATTGTTTGATATTTGAAGGAAACTTCTACACTAAAATTTAGGAATTGATCATGGGTTGCATCAGATAAAAAATAGTTGTAATTGAACATTATTGAGGGCTTTTTACTCGAGGAAAATATTGACAGAAAACCCAAAATGACTTCATCAACCCATTGCTCGTTGGGGTTTCCTAGTAGACAAGACACTAATGAAATGAATTGCCTAGACATTTCAGGGAGCATAGTAGCTGAATAAGGGGGATTGGTCCTGGGTAACTCATAATTTTCAAGCAAGAAAAATTCAAAAATATGATCTATTTCTGAAATGACACTTTTTGGTAAACTTACATTAGGGCATCAATGGAAAATGGATGCAAGGGTTCTTAAGGATTTAACTGTAGATCTTGGAAAATTGATGAAGAAGCTATATAGAATAGGGTATCATTATTTTGGGCTATCACTACTCTTTGGCTAGGTAGATATCGAGCTCCACACCAGGAAAAAAATTCTAGAAAGTGATAGGTCTGTGGGAAGAAAACTTTGGTTAATAAGGACTCCCAAAAACAAAATTCATTGCCGACATCTTCGTATTTTTGAAAGGCCCAATTGTAAAGTTTGTATAAATCAAATTCACAATTGGTCTCTGAAATCTTAAACAGATTATCTACTAACGATAGTTCATCTAACACCGGATGCGGTTGCCTCTAGTTAATTGTGATGGGACTCGAGTCCCTCGTCGCCTCCTGAGGCAGAACCACTGTGAAGGCCATATGGCCTCCCACGCTCGTAATTACTGGGGCATTCAATTCGCCACCCCTCGCCATATCAACTACAAGTTCTGGAACTTTCTTTGTAGGAGGCTCTTCATCTACTTCATTTCGGCTCTTGACATGGATCGGGATTTTATGCTTGGCGACTGCCCTGTTTTCTCTACCGTTGTGTTTCACTGTGTTGCTTACCCGTCGACTTGCTCGATACCCAGTGTTCGAACACATACTGGCAGAAGGTGTGAAATGGTATGCTGCTTGGAAACCACTCCAGATTTCCATTACTCGCATAGTCATTTCTGTTCTACCAATTCGTAGTATTTCTCCAGAGATATTGTGCCTTCTTTCCCGCTTCATTTGCCTCCCTCCGCCATGCCTCGTTTACGCCAGCGCATGCGCTGTCGACGGGGCTCCTATCGGGGCAGAGCTCATCGCTCTCCGTCACCCCTAGCCTCTGACTATTCCTTGGATGATTCCCTGGCCTCCAGAGGCCGCAGAGGCAGACCTCGTGGCCCTCCCTCCACACCTCCCTCTGAGCCTCCAGTTCGCCCTCCTGAAGCTCCCTCCGCCCCTCACCCGCACTCCTCTTCTTCCCGCCGCCAGACTTCCCAACGTGCTGACTTCACCTTCCATTGCACATTAAATCGTCCGGTACTCAAAGCCTTTGTTATGGTTTCAGTTTGCGAATATTCCTTTCATTTGATGCTTCCTCCGCCTTCTGCTCCCGGGCCATCCGTCACTCTCTAGGGCCCCTCTGTTCCTAGCCCTGTTCCTGCTGACTTGGCCCAGTTAAATCCTATCCCAAACGTTTCTCTACAGGTTCAGAATGTGGATCACGAGGACAAAGGCAATGTGCCACCTTCCGCGGCGGACGAGAGGAACAACGACGAATGGGGCTGCAGAATCGTTGAAGAACCGCCCTCAGACACCGATGCTCAGTAGTCAGAAGACACCTCAGAGGTTTTGGTTTACCAGGTTCAAAGTCTTCATGCTCTTTCTGGTTGTTTTCTGGTCTTATCTTCTGCTAGCAGAGCGGCATGTTATATTTTTAGTTTTTTTGACAAAATATTTGGATGTAATGCCGATTTCCCTCACAAGGGCGGCGAATTTTAATCTTTTGGGACTGGTTTCCCCACGAAGGGCAGTCCAAACCATGATATTTCCAGGAAGTCAAGCCCTGTGCTCAGGCTTCCTTAGCTGGGACAGTGGCAGCTCTATATCATTATGTTAATTATTAATAGAATAGTGTTAATTGCAAAAAAAAAAAAATGATAGTTCATCTAAGTTAATGACGGGAGGGAGGAGGGGATTATCTATAACCATCTTAGTTTTTTCCTTACGAGAAGCCATTAGAAAAATTGTTTCTTAGGACAATTGATAAGAAATTAACCAGTTGTAGGTCGATTGGAGGTTTAAGAGGACGATTGGAGTGGTTGTCTGGTGAAATTATCTTGCAGAAGTGTTCTCTGGACTGCGATGACAGACTGCATGTAAATGGCTGGCTAAAATGGAGGAAATTATTTTATTACGGAGTGGGTAACAGTTTGAAAGTTTAACCGTTATGACGTGTATGTTATAAGTGTAGAGGAACGTTGGCGGGAAGAATGGAAGCAATCATATGTCAGTTTAGCAATAGTTAAAAATGGAAATATATTGACAAAAAGGATAAAATAGTGGAGGCGCGAGTGGTGGGAAGAATAACAACAAAAAAATGGTTTGCGGGTCGGGGGGGAATGGTAAGTGGTTTTCATGAGGGGGTACCGAAATTCATGCGGGAGTGCCACGTATCCACAAACAGGATCGAGAAAACTTCTTTGCGGACACCCCCCTCGTTAATTGTCAACACTGTTGGGGTCCCGCAATTGATCGGGGGCTGTTGATCTGGTCCATTAAAAACACAACTGACTTTATTGCTTCCCGAAAAAATTGTCTCTTCAGTCTTTACTACAATTAAAATAATCCTTAATTAAAAAAATAAAAAGGATTATACTAATTAAATCAAATTAACAAATAAATTAAGCGACATTTATACTTGCACGTTAATCCATGGAATTTATTTATTTTTTATTTGATATATATATATATATCTATATATATATATATATATATATATATATATATATATATATATATATATATTAAATCCCTTTTCTTTTTCTTTTGATTTTTATTCTTTTTCTTCTATTTTTTATTTTCTTTTTTCTTTTTGAAACAAAGATAAAATTACAAAAACTAAAGGGATAAAAATAAGTTAAAACAAGGGTGACTAGCTGAAGAGAGATTTGGCTCAGCCATGTCTATGGTCGGGTCGAACATGGAAGTCCCAGACTTGGTTGCATTTTGCTTATGGAAATAAGAGCTCTTTTCCTCTTGTATTGATGGGTAAATATGCTTGAGATTTTGTGGCTTAAATGGTTGTTATATGCTTGTCATTTATGTTGTGTATATGTTGGTTATGAATGTGTTCTATGTTAGTAATGATGTATGGCTCTCACCATGTTTTGATTTGTAAATGAATGAACAAGGTATCTATAACCAAATAGATGTTAATGCAGCTAATGTGATGAGGCAACAATGTTTCTTATCGATTCTCATATAAGTATGAGACCCCTATGCTCAGATATGTTGTTTAACCTGTAGATTACATGTTTGTGACGTGTTTGACGAAACACCTGTCATGACTAGTAGTGGTCCAGTTAAAGTCCTTGTTCAAGTGTTTTCATTTACATCGTTATTTCATTGTTCTCTTTTAGTTCTGAAAGTGTCATGGAGTTCTAGGCAGTGACCTGAGCTCTAGGCCTGAAAAAGTTGCACAGAAATCAGGGTCACGGGCTCAGAACTACTGGAAAAATTCCTTAGTCCCTTGCATACCCATGATGAGCATGCGACTGGAGGTTTCCAGCCACACTCTTTAACATGTCAAGGGAGCATCTGGAGGATTGATGCATGAAAAGGTCATTTTGGATAAGGTGGTACCCTCCTGGAATATTGGGATAGCTCCTGGGTGTCCTGTAGCATGTGCAGAAGGTTTGTGTTGTTGTGTGGTGTTGGTTCCACTTCCTTATGGTGACCTAGGAGGTTGAATTAGATCATAGTAACTCTTCGTCACATTTTTACCCTGGTTGGTCGGTTACTTGGGTAGATGTGGGAGGAGGGTGTTACAGTAAATATTCATAGTTATTAAATTTTAATTTAAAAAAAAAAAAAACATTATAATATTAAATTAAATTAAAATATAATAAAATATTTTGATTTTGAAATGATTTGTGATTTTTAAGCATGTGGTATCGATAAGCCATAGTATTTGCCAATAATATTGCAACAAAGCCTAAATTATTTTGATAATTGGTAAATAGAAATTTTTTAAATTTTTTATTTTTTAATATAAATTTTATGTAACATAAAACAGTTATCAATTAATTAAAAAATAATAAAAAAACAAAAATTAAATATTTTGAAAATTTAAAAATTTAAAAATTTAATTTAATATTATTTTTTTTTAAACTTCAAAATATTTAATTTAATATTTTTTTTTCACAACTTAGATAAATTTTAAAATTAATTGAAAGTCAATTTTTTTTAAACAAAATAAAAAACAAGATGACTCACCTTCACAAATATAAAAATATTTTAACATTAAGAACACCTTTACAACTAATCTCCACGTACAAGTAATAAAATATTGGTTTTTAATGGCAATATGATGATAAGAGGAGAAATTATTAAAAACTCAAAATATTTATCGTTATTAGAAAATTGATATGTGGCATTTGTTTTTTATTAAAAAAATTAGTAAACGTGTAAAAAGGAAATTGAGGAGCTTTAAAAATTGACTTGGTGAAATTGCTTTTATAATTTTGAACTTAACACCCTCATCTATGCAAAAGTAAATCAAATTTCAAATCTGAACAACACTTTATTAATTAATAAACAATTTTCAATTCACCATTCACATAATCTTATCACTTCTTTTTAAACTTCTAGTACTTTTCATAAAATTAAGTCCACTTGGAAAAAAAACTGCCACGTGTTCTCGAAAAAGTTCTTTAAAGAGTTTTATTTTAAAAATTCATTATTTTTTTCGAAATTCGGTAGAATTATTTTTAAAATTTTAAAATATCTAGTTTAATATTTTTTTTTCAAAATTTAATAAATTTGATATATTTTGTGTAAAATTTTTAAAACTAATTGGAGTGAAATTTTTTTTTTTTTTATTTTTACCTAAAAGCAAAAACAAAAGTCGTAATTTAACTAGCTTGCTTTTTTTCCCTGAAAATTATGGAAATTTTGGCAAGATTTTAATAAATTTCGGCAGAAATTTTTGTAAATCCAGATTATCGCTATCAAACTTCAAGATTTTGGATGCCTTAGAGGTTTTTGATGGTGATGAATCCATTTCCACCATAAAAAGCATGATTCAAACACTGCTACTGCAAGATTTCTTAATTTTTTTTGCCCAGATTCCGACGACTTTTGGCCATATGGGCAATTCCTCTGCCTCTGTAGATAATTCCAAAACAATATAACCTACCAAGTATAAAAATAAGATAAAAATTTCCCTAGTTATAAATATTTCACAAAGGTTCGTGAGTTTTTATGGAGGTCTTTCAACCTAAAAGCTCTTTGGACTAGGTTATCCCTTTGAAATGCATTTAGCTTGTGGTGGTCTCACAAGCATGTAATATCCTTTGATGGTTTGCCATGCATTTTAATCTCATGCATTTGGAGAGCTAGAAATATCATGGTTTTTCAAAACCATTTCATACCTCTTGGGTTATGCACAGCTAAGGTGGCAACTTTAACTAGCGAATTCAACACAGACCCAAAGCCAACCAAACATAGGAATTCAATTATGCCACTGTTGGATTATGACACCCCTCGTGGGTATTTTGATGGCACTAGTCAGGGACACCCTCCTTACTGCGACATTAGGTAGGGGCTCAAACAACAAAACTAAATTTGTAGCTCTATGGTGCCTATTGAAATTGACAAGGAAAAAAGATGTTCCCAGATTACAGGTGTTTAGGGATTCCAAATTAGTCATCGATTAGGCAAACCAAAAGGCGAAGGTCTCCAACATCGATCTCAATTCTTTGCTTCTTGACATTCGTCCTGTTGCGAGCTCCTTCGACCAAATATTTTTCAGTGACATCCTCCGCAAATTAAACTTGGAAACAAAGAATCTCTCAAAGGGTGTCCTTGTGCTCTTGGTTGGATCAATTAGGCTTTACGAGTTTGCAAATGGTGTTGAGACTGATTTCATGGAATCCAGACTCCCTTTCTAATGGCTTTTATATTCTCCTCTCTTTTGATTTTTGTAATGAGTGGACTATAGATTTAACACTGTGTAGAGTTCTTAAAATTTCTAAGAACTAGATGTTTCCTACAAGCAGTCCTAGTCTTACTATTATATATAAACTTGAAAATTATGATTTGATATTATGAATATTAATAAGTGAACAACTTATGTATGTATTTTACTTTTATATATATATATATATGAAAAAATAAATAAATAATACATATTTTAATATATTTTAAGATTTTCATACAAATAATATACATTTTTGCATTGGAGTATGTGCTAAAACTTGTTATGCTTCGCTAAGACTTTTCTTCCTTCAATGTAAAGAAACTAGTCTCAATATTATATATAAACATGAAATTTTTTTATTCATATTTTAAATATCAATAAGTGAACAACTTATGTATATATTTTACTTCCAAATACTTTTTTTTTTTTGAAAAAAAATAATATATATTTTAATATATTTTAAGATTCTCATATAAATAATATATTTTTTGCATTGGAGTATGTGATAACAGAGAATGATAGTTATCTCACTAGTGACTTGGTTTTCTTTAAATAATAATGTAGATAGTCTCTAATGATAATTATCTCACTATTGATTTGACCACTAAATTATAATAAATCTTCCAATTATCTAAAAATAAGAATTTATTTTTTAATACACTTTAATATATACAAAATAATAACTTAACACGTGTAATATGTACCTAAATTGAACAACTTAGGTATATTTTATTTTTATTTTTATTTATTTTATTTATTTATTTATTTAATAGAGAAAAGAGAATAATAGGAATACAAATTTACATTCAGTTAAATAAATAAAAATACTAAAATATAATAAGTATTAAATAATTAATTAATAAGGAATTAATAAAGAAATAAATAATAATAATAATAATAATAATTAATTTACTAAATAAAATAAAATAAAATATAAAGATTTATAAATATATTTGATTAAACTTTTAAATTAATTAAATAGAAGTAGCCGTTATAATTTTATTTAATAATTATGTAAATAATTAAATTAATTTAAATGGAACAAGCAATTATTAAATTTCATAGTCAAACTAGCCGTTTTCCTAATGGCGAGTTTAGCCATTTCTGCATCTATTTGACGTCCGGATCTGATCTCTCACCTAGTCCTGATGATGAACCACACTGGTTGGTTCGAAACGCATTGACAAGGTTCATTTGAATGTGATTATTACCGAAAAAATTCTACATAACTTAGGTATATGTTAGATCTAAGACTTTTGTGATCCATAATGTAGATAGAAATGCTTTCGGATTAATCACATTGTTAGGATTAGGTCGACATTTCGAACCAACTAATGTGGGTCATCCTCAAGACAAGGTGGAGAGATTAATCAAACTCAAAGAATAAATAGAGGGGATGCATCATTACCTGGAAATAGCCGATGAGAACTAGCCGTTAAGACTATCTGTTAAGAACTAGCTGCTGGAAATTTAGTTAGTTGGTTAGTTATTTGAAAATAAATAAAATTAATTAAATAAATAAATTTGTGAAAAGGGGGATAATAAATATATGTTATGTTAAAAATTTGGTTTATAATTCAAGATATATGCTAGGGATAGGTATGGGTATTTATAAAAATATATTATGTTAAACAGTGGGTTTATAATTAAAGATATAGGATAGGAATACTTATGGGTGAATATTTTAAATTAATAAATAAAATAAGATAAAATTAATTAATTAAGTGCTTAATTATGAGATAGAAGTATATTAATAACTTAATTAAATAGTATATAATATCTAGAAATAATAAATAAATAAAAAGAAACCTAAGAGGGAACTAAGGAGGGGGCCAATAATTGAAAAGAAATATTAAAATAAAGAGAAATAAAGAATTAATAAAAGAGGAGGGTTTTAATAAATTATTATGTAATAAAATATAATTTTTTTATAAATAAATAAATAAAATTAAATAATTAATTAATTAAAAAAAAGGAATAGAAGAAAAGAAAAATAATAAATGGAAACTATCAGGCGAGAGTCGGGATCTAACTCTTACTTACCTTCCAACCATCATCACGGTTGAGATTCGTAGCATGTCGCTCAATTTCGATCGCCCCCCTTAATTTCCTATGGTGGAAGTGATCTACCGATTATATCTGATGTCCGCAGCATGCTCCCGGATTCTTTGCCTAATGGATCGACTTGTTTCCCCTATATAGGGTCAATAGGGTCCTTAACGGATCCAAGAGAATTTCTCATGGTACAGAGAGGCTTGAAAGAAGTAGAGATATTATTTCTCCTAAGGACATGGGCCATCTTGTTCGTTGTCCCTTGGATAAAAGGGAGGTGGACTTTGGAAATAGGATCCACTCCAGTAGATTTTCCACTCAAACATTTATGTGCCTTTTTAAAGGCTTTAAGACCTTGAGATCTATTGTAACCATTCTTTTCAAAGACATCAAGAAGATGAGATTTCTCTGATTCTAAGGAGTTGTCGTTAGAGATTCTAAGAGCACAAGTCGCAAGAGTACACAACACACCAAATTTCTGAGCAAGGAAATAATGGGACCCAACATGAAGATACTGCTCCGTGTGAGTCTTCTTGCAAAAAACCCGGTGAGAGATGGAACCATCCTCATTCCTTGAGACCAGGATATCAAGGAAAGGGAGGCAACCATCTACCTCCAATTCCATGGTGAACTTGCTGGAATTATATAGCGAGTTCAGGTGCCCAAGGAACGGATCTAATTTCTCCCGACCATGGAGCCAGATGACACAAGTACCATCCATGAAACTATTCCACTTTCTAGGGCATAATTTAGCAGAGGCCAAGGCCTTAGATTCAAAATCCTCCATAAAAAAGTTAGCAACTACGAGGGAAAGAGGGGAGCCCATCACAACACCATAGGTTTTCTCATAAAACTCACCTTGAAAACTGAAAAAAGTCGAGGTTAGGCATAGGCTAACCAATTTAGAGGTGGTCTCATCAGAGATCCGCTTAATGACATCCACGACTTCTTGGATGGGAATCTTGGTGAAAAGGGAGACAACATCAAAGCTAACAAGAAGCTCATCAGGTAGTAACTTGATGTTTTTCCACTCTTTAATAAAGTAAGCCGAGTCCTTCACAAAGGAATCAGTTTGACCTACAAGGGGCTTAAGCTTATGGGCTAAGAATTTAGCCAGATGATAAGAGGGACCACCTATTGTATTAATAATAGGTTTTAAGGGAGCCCCCGACTTATGAATCTTGGGGAGACCATAGATCTGAGGGGTGAGGGGATTGCTTTCAATAAGCTTCCTAGAGAGAGGATTAAGAGAAGAATCTGATTTAATGGCAAGGGAAACATCCTTACACACTGATTTTAGGGGATTCTTTTTAAGCTTAATATAACTACCATTATTGGAAAGATGGTCAACCATCTTGCTGACATAGTTAGTTTTATCCATAATGACAATGACCCCACCCTTGTCTGCCTTAAGGATAACAATGTCAGGGTTGTCTCTTAGGGCTTTGAGGGTGAGAAACTCAAGCTTACTCAAGTTTCTTTTAGGAGGCTTAGCCTTCCCAAGAATAATGGAGCAATCCTACCTAATTGTCTCCTTAACAATATCTAGGAGATCCTTGATGCCATATTTGAGGCTACAAATAATGTCATCAGAAGGGATCTTCTTCGGGGCAAGAGAAAAATTAAGCCCTCTATTAAGAAGACTGAAAACATAAGGATCAAAAGATAAACTAGAAAGATTAACTACATTGTTATTAGAACCATCATCATTATTATTATTATTGTCATCTTTTAACATATTAGTATCATTAATGCTACTTAATTTACTTTTATCTAACATATTAGTATTATCAATGCTATTGGAATTAGAATCATTAGTTATATTATTATTATTGAATAATATTAAATTATTATTTAAATCTTTATTACTAATACTATTGTTTAAAATACTTAATATTAGAATTAGAATCATTAGTTATATTATTATTACTGAATAATATTAAATTATTATTTAAATCTTTACTACAAATACTAGTGTTTAAAACTAAGTGGTCATTAAAAGAATTATTAATAGTGTTAGGGTTATTAAAAATTAAATCATAATTAGAAGGAGAAACATTACCTATCAGCCACGGCGAACTATGTGGAATGGAGCTACCGCCTCCCTTTATTCTAGTGGGATCATGTACGTTGAGAGGGCTGGAACCAATGCCGTCGAGAGGGCTAGAACTAATGCCACCGAGCTTGACTCCATCGCCAACAACTGGAGAAACAACAGAATGCTCACCCCTGAGAGGACTGGGTCCGAAATCCAAGACAGCGAAGGAGCTGACCGAAACTCCTGAGATTGCGAGAGCGAGAGGGGAAGAAGCACTTGTTCTGGAACGGAACCACGAACCGAGTCGGAACTGGAGGGTAGAGGGGAAGAAGCTACCAAACCATAATGCTGTGCCAAATTGGCTGAACCATGGACTGAGGAAAACACAGTTTGAAGCAGATTTGATGCAGAAATGCTTACCGAGATCGCTGTTCAGAATGCTGGAGCTGAGACCTTGGAGTTGCAAGGGAGCAAGCACACCTTCGAAATGTGGTATGAAGAAGGAAGATCAGAGGAAGAAACCGCGATGGAGGAAGATCCAGGGACAACAATTGAAGAGGAAGAGATCACCGAACGCGCAGAATTTGAACCGGCTGAAAGCCTATCTACCCAAGATATCCTGCTCTCAAGGAATATCCTACTCTCGAGGAATGAGGATGGTTCCATCTCTCACCGGGTTTTTCGCAAGAAGACTCACACGGAGCAGTGTCTTCATGTTGGGTCCCATCATTTCCTTGCTCAGAAATATGGTGTGTTGTGTACTCTTGCGACTTGTGCTCTTAGAATCTCTGACGACAACTCCTTAGAATCATAGAAATATCATCTTCTTGATGTCTTTGAAAAGAATGGTTACAGTAGATCTCAAGGTATTAAAGCCTTTCAAAAGGCACATAAAGGTTTTAGTGGAAAATCTACTCAGGTGGATCCTATTTCCAAAGTCCACCTCCCTTTTATCCAAGGGACAATGGACAAGATGGCCCATGTCCTTAGGAGAAATAATATCTCTACTTTTTTCAAGCCTCTCTGTACCATTAGAAATTCTCTTGGATCCGTTAAGGACCCTATCGACCTTAAGGACATGAAGGGGGTTTACATGATTCCTTGTTCTTGTGGAACTCCCTATATAGGGGAAACAGGTCGATCCATTAGGGAAAGAATCCGGGAGCATGTTGCGGACATCAAACATAATCGGTCTCGTACCTCAGCTCTTGCTGAACATGTGGAAAAATCCCGCTACCATGTTTGTAATGAAGACTCTAAAGTCGTTGCAAGGGTAGATCACTTCCACCATAGGAAATTAAGGGAGGCGATCGAAATTGAGCGACATGCTACGAATCTCAACCGTGATGATGGTTGGAAGGTAAGTAAGAGTTCGATCCCGACTCTCGCCTAATAGTTTCTGTTTATATTTTTCTTTTCTTCTATTCCTTTTTTTTAATTAATTAATTAATTAATTTTATTTATTTATTTATAATTTATTTATATTTTATTACATAATAATTTATGAAAACCCCCTCTTTTATTAATTCCTTATTTCTTTTTATTTTTATATTTCTTTTCAATTATTGGCCCCTCCTTAGTTCCCTCTTAGGTTTCTTTTTATTTATTTATTATTTCTAGATTTTATATACTATTTAATTAGGTTATTAATATACTTCTATTTCATAATTAATCATTTAATTAATTAATTTTATCTTATTTTATTTATTAATTTAAAATATTCACCCATACCTATTCCTATCCTATATCTTTAATTATAAACCCACTATTTAACATAATATATTTTTATAATTACTCATACCTATCCCTAGCATATATCTTTAATTATAAACCAAATTTTTAACATAATATATATTTATAACCCCCTTTTAACAAATTTATTTATTTAATTAATTTTATTTCAACTAACTAACCAACTAACTAAATTTCTCCTAACGGCTAGTTCTCATCAGCTATTTCCGAATAATGATGCATTCACTCTATTTATTCTTTGAGTTCGATTAATCTCTTCACCTTGTCCTGAGGATGAAACACATTAGCTGGTTCGAAACATCGACCTAATCCTAACAATGTGATTAATCCAAAAGCATTTCTATCTAACTAAGATATATATTTTACTTCCAAATATATATAATTTGTTTTTGAAAAAGAAAAAAAATACATATTTTAATATATTTTAAGATTCTCATATAAATAATATATTTTTTACATTGGAGTATGTGATAACAGTTCATGATAGTTGTCTCACTAGTGGCTTGGTTTTTTTAAAATAATAATACGGATAGTCTCTAATAATAATTATTTCACTAATGATTTGACCACTAAATTATAATAAATTTTTCAATTATCTAAAAAATAAGAATTTATTTTTTAATATACTTTATTATAAATACAAAATAATAACTTAACATGTATATTTATTTTTTAATACACTTTATTATATATACAAAATAATAACTTAACAGGTATACTAGCACGAAGTGTAATATGTACATAAATTGAACAACTTAGGATAGTCTCTAATGATAATGATCTCATTAATGATTTGACCACTAAATTATAATAAATTTTCCAATTATCTAAAAAATAAAAATTTATTTTTTAATACACTTTATTATATATACAAAATAATAACTTAATAGGTATACTCAGAGTAAGTGTAATATGTATGTAAATGAACAACTTAGATATGTATTTTACTTCCAAATATATATATATTTTTTTTTGAAAAAAAAAAACATATTTTAATATATTTTAAGATTCTCATTTAAATAATATATTTTTTGCATTGGAATATGTGATAACAACTAATGATAGTTGTTTCACTAGTGACTTGATTTCTTTAAATAATAATGTTGATAGTCTCTAATAATAATCATTTCACTAATGATTTAACCACTAAATTATAATAAAATTTCCAATTATCTAAAAACTAAAAATTTATTTTTTAATACACTTTATTATATATACAAATATACTTATTTTTTAATACACTCTATTATATATACAAAACAAATAATAACTTAACAAATATACTCGCAGTAAGTGTAACGTGTACGTAAATTGAAACCTATTAAAATATTTAATAGGTGTACGGATTCCATAAATTAACAGTCAAGAAATTTTTTATCAATCAATCTAAATATTTATATGATTCATGCCCAATTGAATTATTTTATTTTATAAGATTTTATTAAGGGATGGATGGACCCTGGTAGATTTTTTTTTATCTTAATTTAATATATATTCGATTCAGATGCGATTATTTTATAAGATTTTATTAAGCGATGGATGGACGCTGGTGGATTTTTTTTAATGCACATTCGATTCAGATGCGATTATTTTATAAGATTTTATTAAGCGATGGATGGACGCTGGTGGATTTTTTTTATGCACATTCGATTCAGATGCGAAGCAGAGTATGCGCAATAATGAATATGGGACAAATTTCTGAAAGATTCAATGTAAGCTTTGTCCATTCCAAATTATTTAATAAAATTGAATGATTGGAGTGATGGACCATGTTGGATTTTAGTCAAATCTTGATTTTTAAATTAATCAAATCAGAGGCTCTAATCAACTTGCAGACCGATTTCTTCAGACTTCACTTTCTACTAAAATCAAACCCTATATCGACTGGTCCCGGAAATTAACGACAAAATAGTCCCGCTTTAGTCGAACCACAAATTAAACGGTGTGTTTTTTTTTTTTTAAATTCAAAGTTGTTTGCAGAAAAGGAAAATTTACAGTTCGATGCACAAGTTCATGGAATGATTTTTACAGTGACCAGGGTTGGTATATTTTTTTAACTATGACGAAGATTTTTATATTAAATCTGTGAAGCATTAAGATATATAAAGATGTTGCAAAGAATCACTGGTAGGGTAGACTAAAACAAGATATTTTCCAAAACTGCCAATGTGTCCAAAATGCTAGCATATTATTATGTCAAAATTAACATAACCGGAAGTAAACAGTTTCCAAAACTTGCAGTTTATGTCAAAATTAACATAAGTGGAAGTAAACAGTTTCCAAAACATGCAGTTTAACTGTGAGATTTTTTGATATAGTAAATTTAAACTTTGTAATTTTCACAATCAGAATGTTTCAAGGGTTCAAGGGTTTTTGAAGATGTTAAATTCATTTAATAAACACATACATTGAGGGTTTTAAAGATGTTGAATTCATTTAACAATCACATACATTGAAAGGCAGTATCACCATGAGCTATACCCATCTCACAGATGCCTGTTTCATTGAGGTGAGGGACAGCAATCTAGATAGGACGAGCTACTGGACGAGGAAAGATGCAATTGATTTTGGTCAAAGGGAATTGCAATTCCTCTTGTTGTTGACATAAACTAAAGAGCTCATCCTCAGATCTCTGGATTAAATTCGGAGGGTCAATAAGGAACTTCAAGTCAGGGTCGGTATACTGATGAAAATAAGTTTCTGGATTAAATTCGCAGGGTCAATAAGGGGCTTAAGTCAAGGTCGGTATAATGATGAAAGAAAGTTTCAAGATTTTATTATTTTGTAATAATTTATTTTATGAATAATTTTACTTCTAGAAGAGAGTAATGGGTCGGTGAAAGTGGAGAATTTTGTTCAAATGGCGGAAAATTTCTGTTTGATCAGGTTTTAATTCTGCCGGGAATAATATTTTTTTCAAATGGTGGAAAATTTCTGTTTGATCAGGTTTTAATCCTGTCAGAAATAGTATTGTAATAGAAGGAAAGACTTAAAATTTCTTGTTCGATGAAGTTATTCATTCTATGATCAAAGTTGTCATAATAAAACTGATTATGGGCTAAATTCGTTTTTGCACAGATGGTTAATGGCGATAAAATCGTTAGGACCGTTAAGCAGAGCCTGAGCCAAAATTGAATCTGACTGAATCTGATTTGATGCTATAAACCCTGGATCTTAGACTGATCTGTCGACGTGGCCATCCGGGCATACAGCCGACTTTTCAACGGATTGGTTTCTTCCCCCAATACAAATTGCAAGACAAGGGGCTGCAGAGACCAAAAGGGAATCAATACCCCTCTGGTCGCTCTGTCTTGGCCCTTTGCTTGTGACCACTAAACTGTGAAGCCAGGGAAGCCTATTAAAATTTAAGAAATATCTCGCCACAGGCAGCAACCATAGAAAGCTGGGATCCTCGTCTCATAAATAGAGACAAGCCCTTCCTATAGAAGAGATTCCAGACATCCATTTTCATTGGATTTGTGAAGAAATTGAGAAATGGGAGATTCCAATACTCGTCCTCTGATAGGAGATGGGATAGACATAGAGTCGGGAGATTGTCCTGACAGTAAGAGGTCCTTATGCAGTAAGCGTGATAATCTTTTGAAGAAATTGCCGGGACTTTACGTGTCGAGATACGATGAACTTGATACACCTCGAAGCCACCGACTGACCAGAGGTAATTACATTCTCTTTACATTCTCTTTCGTTGTTTGCCTGTGTTCATTTTTGAATTTGGTACTTGAAATTTGCCTGTGAAATCGCATTTATGTTTATTTGAGGCCTACATGATCTATAGGACGTTTTCCCGTAGAATCAGAAAGCAAATTTAATCTCGCTTTAATAAAGAATTGTAATGGCCTCTCTGATGCGTGGTCCGGATCTGAAAAGTTTGGCTTAAAGGATTCTTGATTTGGGATAATGGGTTCATTTTTTGGTAAAGATTCTGTGTTGGGAGAAACGGAGGAAACTAGTCCATCCCGTTTTGCAAGATACCTGAATGCTGGATTTGCACATTCAGGTTTGTGTTCAGAAACCTTTGCGAGGATGTGTTCACGCATCATAGATTGATGTTGAGATGAGATTATAGTCTAAAATTTAGAGTTCTCTCTGAGCTTCTCGGCAATGTGTCTATGCCCCATAGATTGATGTTGAGATCAGATTATAATCTGAAATTCGGTGTTCTGTATGAGCATCTCGGCAGCTTTTCTCTGACAGCATTCAAATCGATTCGAAATCCTTTAAGGCCGCCATGTGGATGATATATTCCTCCAAGGACACCCAGGACTTGCCCCCGTTCCTAAGTGCTGTTGTGTAGGCTGCTGCCTCCACGAGGATGAGCACAAACAGAAACTTGTCATTAGAGAGACTTGAATGCTGGTAGGGGCAATATCAGCGCCCAGCTTTCACTGATGTTATCCATACTTGGGAGAAGAGAAACTTGTCATTAAAGAGACTTGAATGCTGGTAGGGGCAATATCAGCGCCCAGCTTTCACTGATGTTATCCATACTTGGGAGAAGGTAAGCGTTATCCCTATCTGGGAGAAACTGCAACTGACACCATTCAATTCGAAATCCTAAATTGAATCCTTAGTCAAGAGGCTGGACGCGGGTATTTCTTTTTTCAATGACACCCAGGACTTTCACCTGGCCCCATCTGCTGTTGTTTGCACTGGTACATCCAGAGCATGATCACAAAAATTAACTTATCATTGGATGGATTGGAATGCTAGCGGGGAAAATATCATTGCCCAGCTTTCACTGACTTTATCCCTACCTGGTAGAAAGTGTAACTTACACCATTCGGAATCCTTTGGATAAGGGGCCTGTTGTTTATCTATTTTCCGAAGGCTCCCAGGGTTTGCACCTGTCCCCAGCTGCTGTTGTGTGCTGGGGTGCATCCATGAGCATCAGCACAAACACGAGTTTGTCATTGGAGACACTTGAATGCTGGTGGGGTAATATCACTGTCACAGCACCCAAATTCCACTCACCTTACCCCTACCTAGGAGAAAGTGCAACTCACCTTACCCCCTACCTAGGATAAAGTGCAACTAGTATCGTCATTTCTACATCATCATTTCTGAATCTGAATTCTTTGGCTAAGAGCCGCATGTGGATTATCTATTCCGCCAAAGAATCCCCTGATTTGCATCTGGCTCCAACTGCTAAACTGTTGTTGCATGTGCTGGCACATCCATGAGCATGAGAACCAACACAAGCTTGTCAATGGAGAGACTTGAATGCTGGTGGGGGCAAGATCTGCTACCAGCTTTTGCTTACCCTGCAACCTATCTTTTAGTAGGGGTGTAATTTTAATCAGATCATTTTCAAAGCTGAATTTTATGAATTTTTTTGGTTATTTAGCAATATCATCCCTTGTAGTCAACTGGTCATTGATTTACTTGGGTTGACAGACCATTAAGCCATCCGCTAAGGTTTTTCTCACTCTCAAATAACATGAGCTCGCTCCATAAGGAAATTGGAGTAGTTACCCCTCAAGCCTGGTATCTAATCCAAAGAAAGAAGGTGTATCTTGAATAGTATCGATTGTATTGTGAATTAAAGGTGATATGAGATTAGTGTGCTATGAAGTGATTTAAATCATTTACTTATAACGTTTGGGAATGATGGAGTTCCTGAATCTTAATGAAGAACATTTTCATAAATCCTTTGGAGTTAAAGTGTTGTGCATTACCTTTAATTTGAACATATTCTGAAATATTGGCCTGATTGGAATCTCCCTGGAATGTAATATATCATAAAAAAGAGTCCTACATCAAATTAGTTATGTTTAGCTGTCATGCTACCTAATCATCACTATTTGATTTTTTTGTTTTTTCCCTGTTATTTTTGGCTGACCCATGGGGAAGTTTGAACCTTTTTGGCTGACGCATGGTGAAGTTTGAACCTGGAATCTTAAAGGAAGTTTGGACCTGGAACCTTAAAGAACATAGCACTTCATTATCTTCTGTTTCGAAAGCTATCAAATAGGATATATCTTACTGCCCCATCACTTTTTGATTTTTTTTTCTCTTTCCCGTTTTCATTATTCAGGCAATCGCCAATTGAACTAGCTACCCCATGGGCATTTGTCTTTCCTTTTAATCATGACAAACATACTATTTGACTTGCCCTGTGCAAAATTTTATTGCTGTAGCAAATAATATTTTTTATTGGTGTCAGGTTCCCCAAGTATTAAATTGTTTGGGACTGAGAAATTCACATCTAGGGAACTTCCAAGCTTCCATAAATGGGCACATTTTCTGTTTCACAAAATGCAACCCATATTTATGGTTGGTGCTTTGAAGACCTTACTTGACAATGAGACTATTTTTCGGTCTAGACATATCAAGGGAGTAATCTCACTGTTTTAATTTTTGGACATTTGGACTGACCAAATCAGTCCAATCACGACAAAACTCAATGAATAGACGGTCAAAATAGGTCAAAAATAAAACTAGTAGACTATTTCCATATTAATTACCTAATATTCAATTACTATAGTATTCTATTATGAAAGTAACTGTCTGTTAATTTCTTAATAAACATATAAAGCCTGGAGAATAAGATGCCAAACTGCTTTGAAAGTTATAATGGATGGTGTTGTCATTTAATTTCCTTTGGCAGCCTTACTGTTATTTTTGCTCCTACAACATTAGACAAAGGGTACACTCAAAAGTACACTTTATGTGACCGAACAATGTTGCTGTAGTTACCGAAACACCATTGACAATCTAGTGTTCTCCATTACATGACTGGGTGTTGGAGGGGGAGGCACCCAACCATTCTGTCACTGGTGATGGGGAATACCATCAGAACTTCCCAAAATTGTTTTCTCGGGCAACAAGCAACATTATCAGCATGGGCTTAATCTGTGGGAAAATAGCATTAAAATGTTATTGAGATAATTAGTCATATGGTTGTCAATATCTAACTACATTGCAGTAGAAGAGGTCCATATGTTTTAGTTTTATTTTGTTGATAATTACTCAATTCTTAAACGTTTCTGTAGGAGGGCATATTCCCTGAGTGAATTAGAGAAGGGCATCTTATTCATTTGGCATGAGCTGTCCTTTTCATAAATATTAATCTGAAGGTCAGTGTTGTGAGGGAATTCTAGGTCGGAGCAATGCTGCTATTTAGACACTCTAGTCATGTGAGGTAATTCTAGGTCGGAGCAATGCTGCTATTTAGACACTCTAGTCATGGGTATGTGGGCAAAGCAATTGCTTATGCATAGGGTTGAGCACTCTTTGTATAGAAGTGAACCACAATTTTCCCCGGGGAAAATAGTAATTGAATATGCTTGATTCAATTGTGTTTCTGCACAAAATGTCATATTTTGTTTTTTTTGCATGCATTAGTGAAATAGTGAAAGGAGTTGTCTATGGAGGCGGAGGAATTGCTGGGACGGCTAAAAGTGACCGAAATCCGAGCAAAACAAATTAAGAAATCTTGGAGTAGCAGTGTTTGAATCATGTTTTTGATGGTGGAAATGAATTCAGCACCATCAAAAACCTTTAGAACACCCAAAATATTGAAGTTTGATAACTATAACCTGGATTTACAAAAATCTCTGCCAGATCTTCTTAAAATCTTACCGGAATTTCCATGATTTTCAGGACAAAAAGATTTGCCGTAGACTAAAAAACCCACAGAATAACCCAGAAATTCCAGTAAGATTCTGAAAAATTTCGGCAAAGATTTATCAGAATCTTGTTTACAGTTGTTAAACTTCAGTATTTTGGGTGCCCTAAAGGTTTTTGATAGTGCTGAATCCATTTCCACTATCAAAAATGCAATTCAAACACTCCAACTACCTGATTTTTTGAATTTTGTTTTTTTTTACCAAATTCCGACAAAAAAAACTGCCGTCAAGATTTTGAAGACAAAAAAGCAGTCTACCGCTTAGTGAAAGGTTGTTTATGAAATTTATGCTGGGCAGATACATTGGTGTCAGATCAGAGTTTCTATTTTTCAGTGCAGTTGTTTCTAGAAACTCTGCGATCAATTATTGCAGAGATTTTTAAACATGTCATTGCATGCTTTTAAAGCTGTGCATAGGTATTTCAGAAAGTGATCTCAGAAAGTACTATAATTTTAGGCAGGGGACCCATACACGCCCACAATTTTAAAGAAACCATTTTAAGTTGTATCACATTTCCAATAAAAAAACTGCTAAACTGTTTCCAATACAAAATTCCGCTGAACTGTCTCCAACGTCTGATAAAAAAATATGGAGAAGATTTCACTTTCCGTATCTCATAAAAGAAACTGCTAAACTGTTTCCAATACAAAATTCCGCTGAACTGTCTCCAACGTCGTTAAAAAATACGGAGAAGATTTCACTTTCCAAAAGTAGGCAGTATCTCTTGAATATCTTGTCTTTTTAAGATGATGGGCTTGCTTAGTGTAAATAATTGTGACTCTTCTTGTCCTTCACACTGCCAATTTGTTTATTTGAAATTTCTTTTGGTTTGTCATAGATCTATGTTTGATCTTTTCGTGTCATCTTGCTTTTGCTCCTCACTTGCATCTACATTGCTGTGTTGATTTCTTCACATGTATCGTTTATAATAGCTAGTTTGTAACATGGTTTTTAAGTTAGGAATTGGAATTGGTTAAGAGTCAATATAGATTCTGATTTTAGTTTGTAACATAGTTTTTAAGTTAGTATTTGGAATTGGTTAAGGGTCAATATAAGTTCTGATTTGATTCACATTGATCTGGTTTCAATGACTAGGTTTACTAAAAATACATAATAATTAAAATTTTAATGAAAAAATATTTTAAAGATCTCATTTCAATGACTAAGTTTACTAAAAATACATAATAATTAAAATTTTAATGAAAAATATTTTAAGGATCTTGTTTTAATGACTAGGTTTACTAAAAATACATAATAATTAAAATTTTAATGAAAGAATATTTTAAGAATTTCAAATAATTAGAGTTAAAATATGCAAAGTTTACTCATATATATGTCATATAAAGATAAATATATCAAAATAGCACTAAGTACAATATATACCAGCAATAAAATACATAATCAATGAAGCTCTAACTAAAGGATTGTCAACATAAATTAACATGTTATAAGCTATTGACCTACTACAAAAGGATTGTCAACATAAATTCTTGGATCTACTCAACCATGTAGGGTTGGCTTGGTACCAAATAGACCGATTCATGCTTTGACTCGGTTAGTTTAGTACTAGATTGGCCCACAGAACTAAGCTAAAGGCTAAGTTGAAGGACTTGGGTTGTTTTTCAAAATTACTAAATTGACCCTTGGAATTGAGCTAAAGGCTAAGTCGAAGCAGTCCCTAGTCAACTCGACCAGGCCCACAAAATCACAATCAAGTTGAAGGCTAAGTCAAATGTTAAATTTGGACAACTAGGTCCAAACTCCATGTTGTGACGCTCAGATTAAGAGGCTAATATTTTTGTTGGATTCCTCTTTCGGAGAGGTGTAAAATCCATATAAAATATATCTTAATCCGATGAGCAGAACATTTATTTTGAATTTATTATTTATAATAAATTATATGTGCAGGTCGGCCTTAAGGTTTTACACCCTCAGCGGATGTGTCACACACCCCAATGATGGATATAAATACAGGCAAAGTTGGAGAGCATTTCACAACAACTCAACACACATCTTCTTCTCTCATCTGATTTAGTACGAGCTCATTGGAGGACAAGTTCAGCCCACACGTGTGAAGAAGAAGGACGAATTTCTGTACGGCCAAGAGAAAGGACGAATTTCTGCAGCTAGGGTTTTGCAGGAAGTTTGACCAGCGTTGACTTTGGTCAACGCATGGTCCGAAAGGGCTGAAAATTGTTGGAAAGTTCGATTTTAAGAGGCCGTACACATTGGCACAGAAATCGAGGTCAAAGGGTTGACCAAACTGTTGCTGCGTTGACTTTTAGCTTGCTTCCCTGCGTTGACTTTTTTGGACAGCGTTGACTTTTCTGGAGTTGACTTGGGTTGACTCGGTTGCTGATTGGAGGATTGTTGTGACACATTCTGGGTTGGCTAATCAAGGAGACTTTGCTGGTTGAAGCATCCTGTTGACCGCCGTAACGCACCATCACATTTTTCTGTTTCTGGTTTGTCTTCTATAAGATCCACTTATATGTTCTATCAGCATTTTACTTAACTATTTGTGTGATTGTTGTAAGAAAAGTAAAGTTGTTTCAAGCATAGAACATCTACAAAAATTTACATGGTATCGGCGCTGAGGTGAAGACAAGCCCTATCTTTAGTAATCACCATTGGAGGAAATGGGTTCCACAAGTTTTGAATTCAAGGAGAATGACAAGCTGACTGGAAGGAATGACTTCCATGCCTGGAAGATGATATTAGATCTCAAATTGGAAGACCATGATCTCTTGGATCATGTACTGGGTAAGATTCAAGAACCTCCATCCAATGCCACCGCTGCTGCTAAAAACAAGTATAAGAAGGGGGAGATCAAAGCAAAGCTGATGATCCGGGAATCCATACATAAAAGTCTGGTTGCCTACATATCTGAGTTAGGCACATCCAAGGAAATGTATGGCAAATTGATCCTGATGTTCAAAGTAAACAATGTGAACCAAGTGCTATTCCTCAAGAATAAGTTGAAGAATATGAAGAAGGGCCGGGATGAGTCTGTTCAAGCTTACTTTCTGAAATTGACCGAAACAAGGAAAAATCTGTTGGCTATTGGGGAGACAATAGTTGATCGTGAGATGGTTCTCACAGCACTTGGAGGACTCCCATATGAATGGCAAGTATTCACTACTACCATTCTCAATAATAATACCATTCCTAACTTTGACGAGCTTCTATCTAGATGTATGCAAGAAGAAACAAGAATGAAGGAATTCGATAAAAATGATGCCTATGGTGCTCATTCTCGAAAGAAGAACTCCGGTGGTCCTAAGGACAAAGGAAGAACAAGGACTCAAGAAAAGAAGGGTAAGTGTTTCACTTGCCATAGGCCTAGTCACTATGCTAGAGAATGTTCCTTCAAGAAGGATTCTCCCGATAGTGATGATAACAACAACAAACGGAGGAATGGGAATCGAAGAAACGACAGATCTAGAGGAAAGAGGAAGGCTCCCTCTGGTGGAAACAATCAACCTTCGAAAAGGTCTAGAAACTCCAGGTATGAGGAGTCTAATGCTGTTGATAAAAGAAATGAGTATATTCTTGTATCTGCTCTCTCTGCTACATCTCCGCCCGACACTATGGATGTCTGGCTAATAGATAGTGGTGCCTCAAGACACATCACTGGTTTCAAGGAAGCACTCTCTGACATGGTTGAGAGGGATACCAATCTAGAAATTATCCTTGGAGATAATGCCACGTATCCCGTGAAAGGGACAGGGACTGTGACCCTCCACTTGTCTCAAGGACAAGTCCTACGTTTACAATATGTACTCTATGTACCTAAATTGAAGAAGAACCTTGTGTCTGTATCAGCCATGGAAGACAAAGGGTTCAATGTAACATTCTCTGATGGAAAGGTGCTCATGTGGAAGAAGAGCTTCAAAGAAGCTATCTTGATTGGTTTTAGAGTTGGCACACTCTACCAGGTTGGAGGAAGTCCGCTGGGAGCAATGACTTGTGATACTATCCGACAAACCGAACTATGGCACCGAAGGTTTGGACACCTTCATTACAAGGCCCTTCCCGAAGCAAGGAAGGTTTGGACACCTTCATTACAAGGCCCTTCGTGCTATATTAAAAGACATTATTTAGATCCTTTCTAAGGCCTTATGTAGTCCTCCCTTTTGATCTTTTTCAGTGGCAAACTTGAAGACCTATTCTGATGCATAATTTAAACTATTTTGTGGCATATTTCGGGTGCCTATGGCACATAATTCAGCCTATTACCGAGGCTTAATCTCGGGTTGTCCTAAGACTTCTTGATATACTTATCGCTCTTGTTCTAGGGAACTTATGAGACAGGATTTAGGCCCCCCTCTTGAAGTCATATTTCGGCTTGCCTAGAGGCATTGTCTAAGACAAATTTTGGCCAATATTTCAAGCAAACTTCGTCCATCCTGAGGAGAATTTGAGAACGTTTTGAGAGACTGAATTTTGGGTCTGGTTAAGATGACTTCGTGCCAAGTTTAAGAACTAAGTTGTTAGTGTCTCGATGTTGTTTGAACTATGTTTCTAAAACTGAGTTTAGAGGCATTCAAGAACCAAGTTTGCAGCAATCAAAGGAATTAAAAGGGCTTGTGAACCAAGTTTGCAGCAATCAAAGGAATTAAAAGGGCTTGTGATTAATCTCGTCTATGTAATCAAATCAAGACTTGTTTGAAGGGTAGATTCACAATGTAATCTGAAGCAGGTGTAAGAGACCAAGGACCAGACTTGTATAAATCCTATATTGAACATCTCCAAGGACAAACTTCTTGACTAAACTTGAAGCAGCTTGCCTAGTCTCATTAGTGAATGCTACAATGCTATTTTTGATAAAGTTGTAGAGCAAAGTCCGAAATCAAACCATTTTGGCATCTATATTATCATCTATTACTATGTGACTAAGGGTAAGGTCAATACTGCAAATAGTGTTTATATTCATAAATTTTTTGACAATAAAGTCTCCATGATGTTTTCCGCCATCAAAGCTTGTACTTGAATCACATTGTTGCTACAAAGGTTAGAATTGGCAGCGTTTCAATTGTTGAATAGTCTACGTATATTTCTCCTAGGGTAAATGTTTCACCTGCCATAGGCCTGGACACTATGCTAGAGAATGCCCCTTCAAAAAGGATTCTCCCGATAGTGACGATAACAACAACAACCGAAGGAATGGGAATCGAAGAAATGACAAATCCAAAGGAAAGAGGAAGGCTCACTTTGGAGGAAACAATCAACCTTCTAAAAGGTCCAGAAATACCAGGTATGAGGAGTCTAACGTTGTTGATAAAAGAAATGAGTATATTCTTGTATCTGCTCTCTCAGCTGCATCTCCGCCCGACACTATGGATGTCTGGCTAATCGATAGTGGTGCCTCAAGACACATCACCGGATTCAAGGAAGCACTTTCTGACATGGTTGAAAGGGATACTAATCTAGAAATTATCCTTGGGGATAATGCCACTTATCTTGTGAAAGGGACAGGGACTGTGACCCTCCACTTGTCTCAAGGACAAGTCCTCCGTTTGCAAGATGTACTCTATGTACCTAAATTGAAGAAGAACCTTGTGTCTGTATCTGCCATGGAAGACAAAGGATTCAATGTAACCTTCTCTGATGGAAAGGTGCTCATGTGGAAGGAGAGCTTTAAGGAAGCTATCTCAATTGGCTTTAGAGTTGGTACACTCTACCAGGTTGGAGGGAGTCCGTTGGGAGCTATGACTTGTGATACTATCCGTCAAACCGAACTATGGCACCGAAGATTTGGACACCTTCATTACAAGGCCCTTCCCGAAGCAAGGAAGGTGGTGACAGGGATGCCTGACTTTGGAAATAATCATGAAGGTGTATGTAAGGGCTATGCTGAAGGAAAGCATACAAGGGGACCTTTCCCCTCAAGTGTCACAAAGACATCTGATATTTTGCAACTGGTCCATTCTGATCTATCTGGTATGTTGCCCGTGACATCCCTGGGAGGATGTTCCTACTACATGACATTCACTGATGACTTCTCTCCCAAAACCTGGATATACTTCTTGAAGAAGAAGGATGAGGCTTTCATGTGGTTCCATACCTTCAAAGCCTTGGTGGAAAATGTGTGAAGCTGGCAGATATGAGTCAAATGAGTTCAAAGACTTTTGCGGAGAAGCCGGCATCAAGGGAGACTACTACGCATATGCTCTTTGACGAGAATGGTGTTCTTTGACGCAGAGAATAGGACTATTGTGGAAGGTTTTGCTGTTGCCATGCTATGTAGCCCGGGGGTCTGAAGTTTACGTAAGGAGAAGGCTGCAAATCTTTGCGCATGTATATTCAAAGCCGATGCCCTCATTCATCTGGACTCCAAACTCTAGAAAAGGTTTTCTCCATTAGAAAACCCGATGTCTCACATTTTAGAATTTTTGGATGTCCTGTTTATTTTCATGTGCCAAAAGAAAAGAGAAGTAAGCTGGATGCTTCTGGGAAGAAAGGAATGTTTGTGGGCTACAGTGAAACTTCTAAGGCCTATAGAGTCTATGTACCTGGTCAAAGGGAAGTAGAGATATGCCATGATGTCACTTTTGACAAAGATGCTTCCCTGAAGAAAGTAGTAGATCTTCCAAGATCTGAAGAAAATCATGAAGAAAGGCTTGGAAATCAAGAAGAACCGCAGGATGAGACAATGCCTGATATTGAAGGACCAATGGACCCTATTGATCCATCTCCTTCACTGGGAAAGAGACCATCATGGCTCAGGGACACCCTCGAAGATGCTGAGGGACATGTTGCCCCAAGGGGGACATTCCGAGAAAGCAAGAAGCCGTGTAGATACCAAGGGTATCTAGCTGCCATGAGTACTATTGTACAATCTGAACCTGGATCTTTTGAGAAAGCCGTAAAGCATCAAGTCTGGAAGGATGCTATGCACGAAGAATATGAGTCCATAATGAAGAATGATGTCTGGGATGTGGTCCCGAGACCGAAGGACAAATTAGTTGTCACCGCGAAATGGCTCTACAAGATCAAACATGGATCTGATGGGAGTGCTGAAAAGTTTAAGGCAAGATTTGTTGCCCGTGGCTTCTCTCAAAAGGAAGGAATAGACTATGATGACATATTTGCACCTGTGGCACGATATACCACCATTCGATCAATCATAGCCCTTGTTGCTACGCAAGGATGGAGTCTTCATCAGATGGATGTCAAGACCGCTTTTCTGCATGGTGCAATAAAGGAAGAGGTGTATGTGGAACAACCTCTGGGATTTGAAGTTCAGAATCGAGACACTCATGTCTGCAGGTTGAAGAAAGCCCTCTATGGGTTAAAGCAAGCACCCAGAGCTTGGTATGAGAGGATGGATAGTTACTTGATGAAGCTGGGCTTCACTCGAAGTAATGCTGATCTGAACCTTTACTTCAAGGTTGTACAGGGGAAGCCTCTCATTCAAGTGCTATATGTGGATGACCCTCTCATTCATCAATGTAAGAGAGAGCTCGCTGCTGAGTTCAAGATGAAGGACCTAGGACTGATGCACTACTTCCTAGGCCTGGAGGTCTGGCAGAGACCTGGAGAGATTTTCCTTTCTCAAGGAAAATACATTGTGAAACTTCTAGAGAGATTTGGAATGGTGGACTGTAAGTTCGTGTCGACACCGATGGAACTCAACTTTAAGAAGTTGAGTGGCAGCGCTGCTGGGCCTATCTTGGCCAATCCTACTGAGTATCGTCAACTCATAGGAGCTTTGATGTTCTTAGTGAACACCCGACTGGATATATGTTTTGCAGTGAACACTTTGAGTCAACGGATGGTTGAGCCTCATCATTTTCACTGGGTTGGTGCCAAGAATCTTCTGAGATATCTTCGGGGCACGATAAACCATGGGCTGAGATACACTGCCGGGAGTGTGACACTCCGTGGATATACTGATGCCGATTGGGCTGGCAGTGTGGTGGATCGTAAGAGCACATCGGGACGCTGCTTCAATCTTGGTTCTGCTTTGATCTCATGGATGAGTAGGAAGCAGAAGTCGGTAGCTTTGAGCACCGCTGAGGCCGAATACATTGCAGCAAGTATGGCCTGTTGTGAAGCAGTTTGGTTGCGAAAGATCTTTAGTGAGCTGTTTGGACATGTGCTAGATACCACTGTGATAACCAGAGTGGGATTCGTATGATTGAGAATCCTGTGTTCCACGACCGATCCCAGCATATTGATATCAAGTACCACTTTATCCGGGATATGGTACAGCGAGGTGCCGTAAGGCTCGATCATATAGGAACTGATGAGCAGGTCGCGGATATTCTCACTAAGCCCCTGGGGAAGGTCAAGTTCCTAACCTTCCGTGAGAGTCTTGGTATCATGGAACGACCCTATGATGTGGGTCCTGTTGGACGATGAGCTCTGGGAGCTCTGGGGGGCTTTGGGGATAGCTTCTCGGAGCTATAAGCACTCATAATGCTTCTGCCCCACCGTTGTGATTATTGAGCTAGTTCGCCTCTCATTTATCTGTGCCCCGTATGCATCCTACCCATTGAGTTCAGGGCTCATGGGAAGTACCTCTCATTTGGCCAATGAGGTGGGAAAAGCTAGAGACTAGTAGCAAATACTGATGGACGCATCAGAGATTGCCGTACTCTATCTAGGATGGCACGGTCCAACCACTTGATCTGGGATCAAGTTTAGTGAGGTCTGGGACCTCTGCCTGACTTCGGGTCAGATGAACCAACTTCGGGTTGGTTGGAGACTCTTTGTGAGTCTGATAGAGGTTTCAAACCACCGGTGAGTTATGTCGGTCGGGGGATGATGTCTTTGTGACTGACCCACTTCTGTTCTGAAATAAAGAGGCCAGCAAAGCAAGTTACGGCGAGATGACGCACGATGTTTGATTGCACTGATGGATGGAGTTCTCCCTAGTTGAGAGGGAGTGTTAAATTTGGACAACTAGGTCCAAACTCCATGTTGTGATGCTCGGATTAAGATACTGATAATTTTGTTGGATTCCTCTTTCGGAGAGGTGTAAAATCCATATAAAATATATCTTAATCCGATGAGCAGAACATTTATTTTGAATTTATTATTTATAATAAATTATATGTGCAGGTCGGCCTTAAGGTTTTACACCCCCAGTAGATGTGTCACACACCCCAATGATGGATATAAATACAGGCAAAGTTGGAGAGCATTTCACAACAACTCAACACACATCTTCTTCTCTCATCTGATTTAGTACAAGCTCATTGGAGGACAAGTTCAGCCCACACGTGTGGAGAAGAAGGACGAAATCTGTACGGCTGAAGGGAAGGACGAATTTCTGCAGCTAGGGTTTTGCTGGAAGTTTGACCAGCGTTGACTTTGGTCAACGCATGGTCCGAAAGGGCTGAAACTTGTTGGAAAGTTCGATTTTGACAGGCCGTACACTTTGGCACAGAAATCGAGGTCAAAGGGTTGACCGAACTGTTGCTGCGTTGACTTTTAGCTTGCTGCCCTGCGTTGACTTTTCTGGACAACGTTGACTTTTATGGAGTTGACTTTGGTTGACTCGGTAGCTGATTGGAGGATTGTTGTGACACATTCTGGGTTGGCTGATCAAGGAGACTTTGCTGGTTGAAGCATCTTGTTGAGCCGTAACGCACCATCACATTTTTCTATTTCTGGTTTGTCTTCTATAAGATCCACTTATATGTTCTATCAGCATTTTACTTAACTATTTGTGTGATTGCTGTAAGAAAAGTAAAGTTGCTTCAAGCATAGAACATCTACAAAAATTTACATCAAATCAGTCCCTAGTCAACTTGGTCAAGTTGACTTAGTATGCTTTTCAAAACTACCAAATTGGCCCACAAACCATGTTGAAGGCTAAGTCGAAGCAGTCCCCAGTCAACTCGACTTGACCAAGTTAACTTGACTGCTTTTCAAAACTATGGTTTGTACGGTGCCCATGTCATTGCAGATGCAAATTTGTGCTTTTACTTCTTGGAATGTCGATGACCTTGTTTATCTAGGAATATGATTTTATGCTCATTATTTGTTATAAATATTAATCATAGAATGTATTCTTCAACATTTCTTAAATTTTTAATTTAAATAAAGCAATGTTTACTTGCTTCTTAAGGTGGGGCAACCTTTCAATAAGAAAAGCTCCAAATAACTTTTTAATTTAAATAAAGCAATGTTTACTTGCTTCTTAAGGTGGGGCAACCTTCCAATAAGAAAAGCTCCAAATAGAACGATACTCAATAAGAAATTGCATAGCCTTTTGTCTCTTTAATTAGATCCTCAATTGGAAAACCTTAACTACTTATGCTCCCATCATTAATGAGTACCCATTACCTAGTGGGTTTTATAAGGTGGAGCTTTTTACATTAAATAACTATCCACTACTATCTAATAGTCCTTATTCAAAGAGGATTGTCACATGCATCTATTGACTAACCCCTAGGTAGCCTAAAGTGGGAAGGTTAGGGTAAGACCCTAACATGATCCCCCTTTGAAAATAAACCTTTTCCTTTAAGTTTGGAGGTTAGAAAATTTATGCAAAGTGGCCATTGGTTCCCATATGGTATTTTCTCGCCACATGTCTTTCCATTGAATCAATACTTCTTGGACTGTGTATAGGTGCAATTGATGCTCACGCATATCTATTATTCTAACTCACTTGACACGAGGGCATGAGACATGTAAGACACAAAAATACGAGTATCCAACATATGACACAACGACTCCCTGGAACAGTTCACATGACGACCCCTCGGAACAGGTCACAAAGAACACGTTATATATTATATTTTAAAAAATATAATATATGTTAAAAACTATAAAAATTTAGTGAATTACACATAAAATATGAAATAAATAAAACATTTAGATGATGATGATACAAATTCAATACACAACTACTGCATATAACCAAAATATCATTGGGTGCAAATGCATTCGATCTCTGAAGCAAAAATACATCAACAAATAGGCCCTAAATGGCTTGTAACCAAAATATCATTGAGTGCAAAATTCAAATGCATTCGATCTCTGAAGCAAAAATACATCAACAAATAGGCCCTAAATGGCTTATATAGTCCAAAAAAATAAAATGTTGCTACAACAAATAAACAACATTATATATCATCAAAATCATTGTCTATATGGGATCCTAATCATCAACATCACCCTCTAAGCATTAAAAATTAGACAGAAAAAGCTTACATGTCAAATCAAGATTTTGTTTGAGTGATGCGTGCATTTTTATTGTGGTCATGATATAGGAGTTCAATAATCAATGCCACCAACATCAAGGTATATAGAGGGCTTGGTCCTCTTATTAAAATGTTAGTTCCATACTCTCGTACATGATAAACTGCAACGGAAACATTGTAATTCCCTCAATATTGAAATCCCAAAAATGGTTGAGTGTGCTAGATTTTGAGTGAGATTTAAAATACTACTTTCTCCATATGAAATCCAATGAGGTGGAAACCACTCTCAAACATCCTAAGTCGTTTCATGGTAATATTAAAAATTTAAGTAAAAGGTTACTTTAAGAATTTAACATTACCATTAATAACATCACTAGGGCTTGGACAAATCCACTTCCCAACACTTGGAATCCCTTCTAGCATTGCTTAATTTCCCTTAGTTTCACTTCAAAACCTTCAAAAACTACAAAATTGTGATTGAATTGTGTGAGAAAGAGGCAATAAATTGATTATAGGATGTTTTTTTTCCACAGAACCGGTGTCCAAATTTCAGGACATCAATAGGACTCGTGTCCTACAAATAGGACATGAGTCAAAATCGTGTCAAACATTTGTTAGGCTTGAATCATGTTAGACATGCAAGATTCATGACACATGGGGAGAGGGACGTGTCTGGTGACTTAGCTAGTATTGCTTCCAATTGGAGCCATATGGATCCTTCTTCATCAAGTTCTAGTAAGTTGGTTTGCACCTTCCCATTTAATCCCATGACCTTCTTTAGACAAGACATATGAAAGATTCTATGAATCTTAGAGTGGGTTCATAGGTAAAAATTTCCAATATTGCTTTGGGTGGAAGCTAAATGGATCCTTCTTCCTCAAGTTCTACTAAGCTGGTTTGCACCTTGCCATTCAATCCCACGACCTTATTTAGACAATACACATCAAAGATTGGGTGAATCTTAGAGTGGGCTTGAAGAGCTAGCTTCTAGGCCACTTGTGCAATTGAATGTTGTTGGAACCAATGAAATCGATTTGGAGGGAAAATTAGTCCAACTAGGTGCTTTGAACCATTTTTGGCCAATTTTATATTGAATCGACATTAGAGCACCAAATTAGTAAGTTTTGTGTTTAATTTAATTTCTAAACTAAGGGGCGCGATCAAAGATCATGCCCCCTCATGTAATGGATCTTAGGCTGTATTTAAGCCACCTTCCACCATTTTACTCATAAATCAAGTTATTAATAAACATATGTATATTTTTTCTGTCAATTACTGAGCGTTTATGCTCTTTCTGGTATTAGATTCGGTCGGTTCTCTTGACAATCCATTGCACACTATGTCCAATGCTCTGCCACTTGACATCCTCTGCCGGTTCACTACACTCGTCCCCATCGTTGACCCTATCGCTGCTCCCGACCACATCGTTTCAACTATTCGCTGTCCACTCTACCGAATCTTGTCCACCGTCCCAACAGGCTCGATACCTCTTCCAAAGTTATCTCTGTCACCACAACTTCTAACTATCGTGTTTCTCCCGACAACCCTTGTCCAGGCTCGACGTTACATTCATAACGTACCGTTGTCTCATTCTATTTGTAATATTTATTCTATTAAATCGTAACCTTTATTCCTATTTTAATAATTAAAATATCAATATATATTTATTTATATATTTTAATTATATTGTTTAATATATATATATATATATATATATATATATATATATATATAGATATATATATATATATATATATATATATATATATATATAAAATTATTATTGTTATATTAAGATTTTGTTTTTTAGTTAAGCTAGATAAATATACTCCACCACACACTCGATCAATTTTGCCATTAATGACGATGAGCGACTTTAATAAAATAATTGATATAATTTGAGAATAAAGTCACTAGAAATGTCGAAGAAATCAAGGAGCTCCAGGACATAGCGAAGAGAATAGATACTTAGCTTGAACATAATCATAACGAATTTAAAAAGGAACATGCAATCCTTTCAAATAAGGTGGATCGAAATCATAATGTAGCAATGAAGGCTCATAATGAAGCAATGGTGGCGTTGAACTCTATTTGTGAAAAGTTGAAAATTACCACTAATCAACTACCCCAAAATAATGAAGTTACTCAACACCAAGTTCCTTCAAATACACCAATTTCAGTAGACTCACATCATACCCTTGAATCTGAAAAAACATCTTTCATACTCAATCCACAAAATAGTAACTCGAATTTTCAAAATATGTAGCTCGTGAATCAATACCCCTTCTTCACCCCAACAATATCTACATATCAACAAAAGAGAAAAACTTGAGCTTTTCAAATTTGATGGTAACGAGAATTACAATTTTGCATGGTTCAATAAAGCAGAAGAATATTTCGAAACTTATGGTATTGACAATGACAATGAAAATATCAGGCATGCATTGATGCAAATGGAAGGTGAAACATATAATTGGTATATGTGGTGGAAGAAAATGACACATGCTATAAGTTTGAGTAAATTCAAAAATGCATTCTTTAAGAGGTTCTTTTCGACACTCACCAAGTTGCAACAAAAAGGAGATGTGGATGAATACACTAGGGAATGGGAAACTCTAGCTACACGAGTACCTGGGTTATCATATACTCGTCTTATTCAATCATACGGCACGAGACTTAAACCACATCTCCAGAATGAGCTTAAGCTTCATGACATCACCTCTATAGAAGAAGCAAGGTAGAAAGCAAAAGTTGCAGAAAAGAAGCTCGAAAAATACAATTGCCAAAAGTTGAAAGAGTATATTCCAGCACAACTATGTGAAGGAGGAAAAACTAATTTGGAAATACAAAGACTGAAAGAGGGTAAGTGCAAATGTTGTGGCGAAAAAATGGATTCTAAACATAAATGTGTTAAAGGAATAGAGACCAAGAATCTGTATACATGTGAAGCAACCAATTCAAATAGTGAAGAATCAGATGTAGAAGAAGTTGAAGATTCTCTGTAATTTTCTCCAAAATCAGATAACGAGAATATTCTACAAGTGTCATTATCAACCATGATAGGTATATCTCAACCCCAAACATTAAATTTAAAAGGACATCAAAAGGAGCAACGCAATGGTTCTAATAGATACCGACAACACCCACAACTTTTTGAATTCAAATATGGCGAAAAGTTTATTCATCTTCACATATCCAATGCCCAATATGAAAGAGACGGTAGTTGATGGAAAGAAAATAAAAAAAGTAGGGAAATGCCATAAGGTCAAATCGTAGATTCAAGACTACAATCTTGAATCTTCGTTCTATACTGTACCAATATGTGGAGTGGATGTGGTCCTAGTTATCCAATGGCTACAAACCCTAGGCACCTACTCTGCCAACCATAAAAAGCAATTTATGGAGTTTAGATGGGAGGGGCAGAAATACAAGTTATATGGTTTTTAACCCCCTCAAAATCAAATTGTACCATCTTACAAAATGATGAGGTTGATTTGAAAAGGAGCACCATCCTATGTAGTGTAGTGTCATCAAATGAAGATGTTGGCTTCAAAATTGGTTAGTGAAGAACCACTTGAAGTTCAAGAACTACCACCTAAAGTTCAAGAACTACCACCTAAAGTTCAAGAACTGATTCAAAAACATAAAAAGGTGTTCCAAGATCTACCTTTGAAGATGCCTCCCGAAAGAGAAATCGAGCACATAAGCGAAGTCAAATCAGGGTCAAAATTTGTCAACATCAACCTGTATAGATATCCACATCATCAAAAAATGAAATTGAAGGATTAGTCCAAGATATTTTGAATTGTGGAATCATCACAAAAAGTAGAAGCTCTTACATTGCTCTGGTGGTTCTAGTCTGAAAGAAGGGTGGATCATTTAGACTATGCTTAGATTATGAAGGATTGAACAAGATAACAATTAAGAACAAGTTTTCGATTCCCTTTATAGACGAAATGCTAGATGAACTTCATAGAGCCCAATATTTTTCAAAATTGGACTTGAGATTGGGATACTACCAAATAAAAATAATGCTAGACGACATAGCGAAACTACCAAATCAAAATAAGGCTAGAGGACATAGCGAAGATTGCTTTTCGAACACATGAAGGTCATTATGAATTTAAGTTAATTCCTTTTGGATTAACTAATGCTCCAAGAACCTTCCAAGCCACCATGAATGAGGTATTTCGTCGATATATAATAAATTTTGTGTTAGTATTCTTTGATGATATTTTAATCTATAGTAAAAAGTGGAAGGGGCATCTACAACATCTGGAGCAAGTTCTCACTATTTTAGAAGAACATTAGTTCTATGCAAATATGTCCAAGTGCACCTTTGGGAAGGAAGAGGCAGAGTACCTCAGACTCATAATATCCAAGGAAGGAGTAAAAGTAGATCCTAATAAGATCAAATCTATAAAAGAATTGCCCAGACCAATTAACACCTCCAAATTAAGAGGATTCTTAGGGTTGATTGGATATTATTGAAGGTTTCGTCGAAACTATGCTCATGTATTCACACCCTTAACAAATCTGATGAACATGAATTCTTTTCAATGGGATGATAAGGCATAAAAGTGTTTTGAAGACTTAAAGGAAATTATGTCCCAAGCACCTGTATTAGTAACTCCATATTTTTCAAAGCTTTTTGTAATTAATGCGATGCTTCAGGTTTTGGCATAAGAGCAGTATTGATGCAAGGTGGTTATCCAATAGTGTTTGAAAGCAGGAAGCTCAACAAGCAAGAATGCTCAAGTCTACATAAATCAAGGAAATGCTCGCCATTATGCATGCATTAGCTAAGTGGAGGCAATATCTTTTGGGAAGTAAGTTCTTAATACGAACAAACCATAATAGTCTTTAGCACCTCCTTTAGTAGAAAACACTATCTATAAAACAACTAAATTGGATCGAAAAAATTGTCACCTTTGACATCTATATATTACATAAGAAAGGGAAAGACAACGTAGTAGCAGATACTCTGTCCAGGAAAGATGAAGAAACATCATTACTTGTTATTTTAGTTGCAGTTCTAAAATGGCTTAATGAAATTTGAAGTGAATATGTAAAAGATCCAAAAACAAGTGCTATAATCAATAACCCTCCTCAAAATTCAAAATTTGAATGGAATAATGATATTCTGTGGTATAAGGGAAGAATTTACCTAAGTCCAAATTCCAAATTTAAATCCAAAGTTCTCAAGGAGTCCCATGATTCACTATCAATAGGACATGTAGGTTTTTTTAAAACCTACCATAATGCGCGCCAATTCTTTTTATGAAAATATATGAATAATGAAATTCAAAGATATGTAGTAGAGTGTGATTAATGCTAGAGAAATAAGAATGAGAACATTATGAAACCTGATCTACTCCATCCCTTAAATATTCCAAACCAAAAGTGGGAATACATATCAATGGATTTTATCGAAGGGTTACCCGTGTCTAATGGCAAAGACAATTCTCGTAGTAGTCGAAAGATTCACTAAGTATGCACACTTCGTAGGAATGAAGAAATCAGACTCAACAAAACAAATCGTTGAGATATTTTGCAAGAATGTCTAAAAACTACATGGGTTTGCCAAAGTCATTGTTAGCGATAGAGATGCCAAATTCAAATGCAATTTCTAGAAGGAATTTTTCAAACGTATAGGAACCTACCTCAACATGAGTTCAACATAGCATCCTCGAACAAACAGTTAAACATAAGTTGTCAATAAATGTTTAAAAGCTTACCTATGTTGTTATGCAACAAACAAACAAAATAAGTAGGCTCAATGGTTACATCTCCTTAAATGGTGGTACAATTCCACTTACCACACTTCAACGAAAATGACTTCATTTCAAGCTTTATACAGTTATGAACCTCTTAAATGGAAGGACCTTGCCATTATCGAGACAAAACTTCCAAAAATTGAAGATCAGTGAGAAGAAACCCAAAAAGTCTTCCAAGCACTAAAAGGAAAATTTAAATATTGCAAGAAATCGTATGAAGCAACAGGTTGACCGAAACATAATAGAAAGAGAATTTGAAGTTGGGGAATGGGTATTTGTTAAACTTCAGTCTTACAAGCAATTGTCCTTAAAACAAAAGGGGAAAAACAAATTGGTACCAAAGTTCTATGGACCATACCAGATTAACAAAAAGATCATCCAAGTAACTTACATCTTAAGCTTTCCTAATAAAAGTCGTGTTCATAACGTATTCCATGTATCTTGCCTTAAAAAGGCACTTGGAAAACACCAAGTGACATAGACAAAACTTCCGACATTAGATGACGAAGGGAAGATTATTTTTGAACCAAAAGGAGTCATCGCCATCAGGGAAAAAAAGTTTCGATCACGAGTAATCAAAAGAATACCTGATTAAGTGGAAGGACTTACCAGAAGAAGAAGCCTCTTGGGAATCTGAGCATTACGTCAACAACATCCCTCATTACCTATGCTTTGAGGACAAACCATCCTTTAGAGAGGACGAGAATGTTATGTATAAATTTATTGTATAAATTATTTACTTTAATTTCTAAACTAAGGGGCACAATCAAAGATCATGCCCCCTCATGTAATGGTTTCTAGGGTGTATTTAAGCCATGTCCTTCCACCATTGTAATCATCATTCAAGTTATTACTATATATATATATATATATATATATATATTTTGTCAATTACTGAACGTTTATGCTCCATCAAGACCGCTAAAACCTGATTAAAAAATAAGAAGAAGAAATATAACGAGTCAATTATAAGTATAATACCTAACCTTAGGGCCTTACTAATGCTATTCAAAGAGACCCCCTCCCCTCTAATTCACTCACCTTGGTCACTAATGATAATATTAAAATTTTAAAGTAAAAATGTTTAAATTTTTAATATTGCCATTAATTGTCTTAGGATGTTTGAAAGTGGTTCCAATATTATTGGATTTAATGTGGAGAAAGAGAACTAACACTTTTAGGATTTCAAGATTGGTGGAATTGCGTTGTTTCCAATGGATTTTGTCATGTATAAGGGTATGGAACTAGTGTTTAATCAAGAGCATGAAATCCTTTTTGTACCTCGATGTTGGTGGCATCGATTGGCTTACTCTTTTGTCATGACCCTAGTAAAAATGTACCCATCACTCAAACAAAATCACTAATTTGACATGTTAAGCTTTTTCTATCCTATTTTAATGCTTAGAGAATAATATTGATGATAAGGATCCCAATATAGTCAATGTTTTTGATGATATGTAGTTATTTGTTGTAGCATGATTCTTTTTTTGGCCTCTAGAGGCCATAAAGCCTCTTTGCTGATGTATTTTTGGTTTAAAGATGGATTGCACTTGATGCTATTTTGGTTATGTGCACCCACCCTTGCTATATATATATGAGAACTTAGCATATTTGTGCACAATGGCTTGTTCATATGGGTGCACAAAAATATATATGTTTTTTTCAAAATTTGAATATTTTATGTATTTTTGGCCGGATTTGTTATTTATTTATTTTTATTTTTAATTTTTGGTCCAGTGCACATTTTGGGGGTTGATAGGTTTGATGACTTGTTGGGATCTAATAATGCTGATCCAATGCATTGGATGATCTTATAGGGTCCAAAGAACTTAATGCTAATTTCTAGGGATATTATCTTCAAGTGATGCTTGTTTATAAGGTTGAAGGTGAAGAAACACAAGATCCCTTTCACAAAAGATTAATTTAAGTGATGTTGAGCTTGTTGTTTCACTGCAATTTGAGCCATGACCAGATTGTCCTTAAGTGTGAAAAAATGGCCTTTGTAGTGCTAAGTGTATTATTTACTACATTGACCTTAGAGGTTTTTGGTAAATATGAAGTCATTGAAAAGGGATTTTGGCCATAGGAAACTTCATATGGCGTCATTTTGGTAGCTCTATGATAATTGCTCAGTGTACCACCCTTATACAAGGGGAAGCTAGTGTGCCTTTTTACCCATTCATAGACATGGCTAACCCTAGGAGATTTTTTGTCTCTTATGATGTAGCTTGCTAGCTAGCAGCCCTACTATGATCCACAGATAGCCAACATCAAATGCCTCTCATCCATTTTTTGAACAATGTATTCATTGATCTAGCATGTTCATTCAATGAAGGTGACTCATTTATTGGGAGCTACTTTAACCATTTTTGTAATGTTCCACCAAGTTTTCAGTATGAGGGGGGTGTCGGGGGAGGGCGTGAGAAGGGGGAGACGCACAACAAGGGGGCATGCGCGAGCACCTCCAAATTTTAGGGAAATTTAGGGGGATGGGGGGGCGTTATCGTGTGTATAGCTAGCAACCTACTATGATCCACAAATAGCCAACATCAAATGCCTCTCATCCATTTTTTGAACAATGTATTAATTGATCTAGCATGCTCATTCAATGAAGGTGGGTCATTTATTGTGAGGTACTTTAACCATTTTTGCAATGTTCCACCAAGTTTTCAAGATGAGGGGGGTGTCAGGGGGGAGGGCGCAGGAAGGGGGAGACACACAACAAGGGGGCATGTGGGAGCACCCCCAAATTTTAGGGAAAATTGGGGGGGGGGGGCGCTAGAGTGTGTATAGCTAGTAACCCTACTATGATCCACAAATAGCCAACATCAAATGCCTCTCATCCACTTTTTGAACAATGTATTCATTGATCTAGCATGCTCATTCAATGAAGGTGGGTCATTTATTGTGAGGTACTTTAACCATTTTTGCAATTTTCCACCAAGTTTTCAAGATGAGGGGGGTGACGGGGGGAAGGTGTGGGAAGGGGGAGACACATAACAAGGGGGCATGTGGGAGCACCCCAAAATTTTAGGGAAATTTAGGGGGGGGGAGGGTGGGGGGACGTTAGAGTGTGTATATATAATATAAACCTGATTCAATTTCAAATTCAATAATGAAATACATTGATTCATACATCATAAATGATTCAATGAAATATAAATAGTAAATTATTGTATACAATTTTTTGTGTAAGGTGGATTGTATTACCACACAATCAAAGTTTTACATCAAATGAGGAGTCTTTTCGGTCTCTGCTTCAGCGAATCACAATCATCATTCTCACCAAAGTTAGGCCCTTCGAGAGGGCCATAATGAGCCAGAGACAATATCTATCCATATCTTTTTTTCCTGCTTAAAAGTTGTTCCTACCCCATCTTTATGAACCTGGGGAAAAGTATCAAGCCGAATAACTAAACATCATATAATTCAAGGTTGGGTCAAATTTCGGGCATACACGGAATAGGGTTTGTTGGTACCGCCAAGGGTTTGGGGGGTTCATGGCAGAAATTCCAGGTGATTTTCTGTCGCACTAACCTCATTGTATGTCTTTCTCGTCCTGGCCTGGCGACCATGCATGTGTACCAACGTACGTATCATATTCCTTCTTGCTTGATTGTCGAGGTGTTCATTAGAGGCATTTCATTTTTCAGTTGATTTCTTGCTCCATGCTCTTTGTCTCTCTCCTTGTCGGCTATGCTAGAATCTAGCTTTCTAGCCTTTATTCCTCATTTGTCCTGTGTCTGGAATCCAACTTTCGCACCGATCTCTCACTTTTGCATTAGAAAGGGAGGTTCTCTGAGAGGATGTTTCCCTTTTCGATCTCCATAACTCCTCTTGCACATGAGTTGGCATATGCTCATGGTATCTAGCTGTAAACCCAACAACTCTATTATGAAGTCGAGAGTTGCCATGGCGGGCTCATTCCTCATACTAAGTTAAGCCTCTCCCAAGTCTAACTCTCTCACACGACATCGTGAGAATTACTTTTGTCCTCTCATCCAACCAAGATCTATTGTATTGAGCTTTATGAATTGTGTCCAACCTTGAATAGGGATCTCTCCAGCCCATCCAAATAGAGGCCAACCACCAAGGAGCAGTGTTGTTTACAACTCAGATGAACCCAAGAGAATTAATCTTCTTCCCCTACCCTAAAAAGGTTCTCTGTCTTCTTATCTTTATACTCCTCTACTTGTACTTACTTTTCCCCTTCACCAATACCACATTTCCTACCGAATTTAAACTACCAGACTTAAATCCCAACTAAGAAATCCTTGGCACCGAAACAATCCTCTCGCTCCTTATCCAAACCCTTCTACACCTCCAGTTACCAAACATAGCACAATAACAAATCTAGAAATCAACCACAAAAGCTATAACCACGTTTTGGATACTAGAGTTTCTATTTCTAATAAATTAACGATAAAAAAACCCAGGATATTCCATGCAAATTTATAGAAATCGCATAGTTCAATAACATCAACAACACACCTGAGGAATGAAGAAGAGATACCTGGGGGAAAGGTAATATTGAAGCAGGCCTCAGACACAACCCACCCCTACCCTGAACCTTGAACACAACTTCACACCAGACATTGTTGATAAGAATCTTACACAAATTCGCACAAAGGTCCACTATGGTTGTTCTTTCTTGAGGATATATGCTAGTTGAATTTCCAGTCTTCCCACTTGTTTTGAAACACTCTTTTAGCTGCCTAACCTTCACGAAGTGTGAAAGCATTACCAAACAACCATTCTCCTCATCGCTTGCTTGTTTAAGACCTCTGTGTGCCACCTAACCGTACTCAAAATACTCCCAATCCTTGCTGTTAGAAATATTGAGAGGAGGGTGAATCAATATTTTTGTTTTTTTAGCAACTTAATCATAATATGTAAACATTAAACTTTTAATCAACACCATTCAACAATGCACAACATCAAAGACAATACACAAGAGATTTTTAGGTGGAAACCCTTCTGGAAGAAAAACCATTGAACACGTTTAATATAGGTCTTTAAAGTTTACATCAACAAGAAGCTCCAACTTTCGAGATTCTCCAATAACAACTGGAAGGAGGCTCCAACCCCTTGGTTTTATCAACTCCAACGGAAAAAATGCTTCAACACCCTGGTTTACTATCTCCAATTGGAAGGAGGCTTCAATCCCCTGGTGTACTAGCTCCAATTGGAAGGAGGCTTCAACCCCCTGGTTTTATCATCTCCAACTAAAAGGATTCTCTGACACCCTGTAAGCTCCAATTTTCCCTAGTACCATCTTGTCACCCTGAAGTGTTCTCAGGATCCAACCTGAAGGAGACTTCAATCTCCGCCTTGCACCACCCTACCACCCTACTCAGCAAGCCACCACTTTCCGAGAAGGATCTGACCTTCAATTCACCATAGTGGACCATGTTTCACATTTTTAAGATTGGATCCACCTCTACTCAAAATCTAGATAAACATCGAATCAATCTATTGACTCTATCAATATGCAATACTAGCATAAGGTCATCAACAACAATATCAACTATCTTTACTCAAAAGATCAAACCTTAGCTCAACAATTCAACAATAGCAACATACTCTCTACGTGAAAGGTATCTACTGCCAAATATAAGCGAGTGTCTAAACAATTGCTTAATGCATCAATAGTATTCTTTGAATAAATCAACAAGCTAATAATGTCTGTACAACTTTTGATCATAAGTAAATGCTTAATCTTGATACAACCTGGCATCTTTAGTCTAGGCGAAAGGACTTGATATGACAAAAATGGCAACAATATGATCCCAGTCATTGTATTGACAACATATTTCAACAAAATACAACCTTATGCTATATAAAATTTTGCTCAAATGAACCATCATACATGCATGGTAATAATACATACTTTGTTTGTAGCAATAAAAAAACTACTTGCCCTCACAGAGCTCATACGGTTGTACCCCTAGGAAAGTATATAAACTATTCAAAAATTGCAATCTTTTTTGCCAATTCTAACCTTTGTAGCAACAATGTGATTCAAGTACAAGCTTTGATGGCGGAAAACATCATGGAGACTTTATTGTCAAAAAATTTATGAATATAAACACTATTTGCAGTATTGACCTTACCCTTAGTCACATAGTAATAGATGATAATATAGATGCCAAAATGGTTTGATTTCGGACTTTGCTCTACAACTTTATCAAAAATAGCATTGTAGCATTCACTAATGAGACTAGGCAAGCTGCTTCAAGTTTAGTCAAGAAGTTTGTCCTTGGAGATGTTCAATATAGGATTTATACAAGTCTGGTCCTTGGTCTCTTACACCTGCTTCAGATTACATTGTGAATCTACCCTTCAAACAAGTCTTGATTTGATTACATAGACGAGATTAATCACAAGCCCTTTTAATTCCTTTGATTGCTGCAAACTTGGTTCACAAGCCCTTTTAATTCCTTTGATTGCTGCAAACTTGGTTCTTGAATGCCTCTAAACTCAGTTTTAGAAACATAGTTCAAACAACATCGAGACACTAACAACTTAGTTCTTAAACTTGGCACGAAGTCATCTTAACCAGACCCAAAATTCAGTCTCTCAAAACGTTCTCAAATTCTCCTCAGGATGGACGAAGTTTGCTTGAAATATTGGCCAAAATTTGTCTTAGACAATGCCTCTAGGCAAGCCGAAATATGACTTCAAGAGGGGGGCCTAAATCCTGTCTCATAAGTTCCCTAGAACAAGAGCGATAAGTATATCAAGAAGTCTTAGGACAACCCGAGATTAAGCCTCGGTAATAGGCTGAATTATGTGCCATAGGCACCCGAAATATGCCACAAAATAGTTTAAATTATGCATCAGAATAGGTCTTCAAGTTTGCCACTGAAAAATATCAAAAGGGAGGACTACATAAGGCCTTAGAAAGGATCTAAATAATGTCTTTTAATATAGCACGAAGATGCCCTCAAATTTGTCTCAAACAAGAATTAGTTTTGCCTTAGTGACCAAATTGTCTCAGATAGGAGCCTCAAAAGATGAACTTCAAGAACTTGGCTTGAACAATAAAAGTGCCATGAAATAACCCTCAAACAAAACTTGAATTAGCCTTCAGAAGAAGTTTGAAATTAAGCCTCAGGGAGGTCGAATCGTGCTTCAGAAAGGGGTCGAAATTGCCTCAGATCAGATTTGAATTGAAACCGAATTCTACCTAAGGAGGGCGAAATTAGTGCCTCAAATTAATCGAGGTTAGCCTCAAAGTGGACCTTAGATAACACAATACAAACTTGCCCTCAAATATGTCTTGAACCTCTACATGTCCATGAGAGAGAAAAGCATTTAAAACTTAGCAAACACTTTCAAGAAACTTAACCTCTTCTACTATTTTGCGTTTTGCCTTGGCCTCAGAAGATATTAAGTGAAAATGCTTGTGAAAATTGATGATTCTTAGAGAGATTCGAGCCTCTATTTATAGTGGATGAAGGGGCTCAATAAGGGGGTTGACATGCTCATTAAACAAGGCAACAACCTACAAAAGAACTCATAAATTTAAATTTGATTTTTTCAAATTATGGAGCTGACCTAGCTTCCAAACTTTTTTTGATATAATCTTTCTTAGGCAGCCGAAATGGGCGATGATATGCCTTAAATGGAGGTCTTATTGGTCAATCAAGTCCAATACAAATTAAGCATTTTTTCATGAAAATAAATGCCAATATCAAGCTTCCTTTCAATGTTCAATTTTGGGGCTTCTTGACCACACACTTAGGGTTCCAACTTTGACTAGACATATCTCCTCAATCATGATGAGTTATGTGGTGTGCCACCTATCGTTGGAATTGACACAACGAGGAAAATCAATTGAAGATTGTCTTGAGAGCAAAACCATTGATTTTCCCATCCAAATTCTTCATCAAAGGCAGGGCATCATGATCGCATCATCCTTCTAGGGATTTTTGACCAATGGAGCTTCCAATCAATGCAATCCATAGACAAATATTAAGAGCGTTCAAAGACCAATGTTGGCATCAATGACAACACCATTCAACACTTGCTCCAGGTTGTGGCATTTTCGAACCATGGATTTATCATCATCCCAAGAGTGAATGCTTGTCCTCCTTCCAGGGATTTTTGACCAATGGAGCTTCCAATCAATGAAATCCATAGACAAATATTAAGAGCGTTCAAAGACCAATGTTGGCATCAATGACAACACCATTCAACACTTTCTCCAGGTTGTCGCATTGTCGAACCATGGATTTATCATCATCCCAAGAGTGAATGCTCGTCCTCTCTAATGGTCATAAACATTCATTGCACGCCCTTGACACCATCCCCAAAAGGGAATGTCTATTAGCGTTGATTTTCTTAGCCACCAAAATTCATTAACTTGTACAACGTTGCTATCTTCCATGTCCATCTTACGCCACCTTACATAATTTCACCTTGAATTAACCTCACAATGCTCGTCCTTATGAACCCTCAACATTAATGCATTCCTCTTCATCATCAATTCCAAGGTTGTTCTCATCCCAAGCTTGATACCTGATAGTTGTAGCGAGCGTGTAGCCATGTCCCCCTGCCTATTGGCTAGGTGGGGCTGTGGCAACCCACCCCTCCTCTCTCCTTCTGTCACCCGAATTCAAGGAGTATAATATTGTATACATTCATTTAAATTCATCATTCATTATTTTAGAATCTGATTAGTACTAAGCAAAATAATAGATACTAAAGTTTGAAGACTAGAATAGTAAATGGATTTACTCAACTAAAAATAGGAAAAAACAAGAAGTCAAATGCCTAGTCTAAGGTCATCTATGTCTAGAGTCAAGACTCAAAAAAAATGGACAATGAACCAATGTTATCAAAACTGGATAAGTGATTGAACTAGTCTACCCCAAAATTCAGAACTAGAAAACAAATCAGACCAAAAAATTAGTACCAAAAAATACATAAAAATTCAAATTTTGAAAAAATACGTAAATATTTATGTGCATCTATATGAATCCAAACTAGTATACAAATATATGCAAATTTTCTCATATATATATAGCAAGGGTGCATATAACCAAAATGACACTGAGTGCAATCCATATTTGAACCAAAATTACATCAACAAAGAGGCTCTAGATGGCCTTTATAGTCCAAAAGAAATCACGCTACAACAAATACCTACATATCATCATAATCATTGCATATATTTGAATCCTCATCATCAATATCGCCCTCAAAGCATTAAAATAAGATAAAGAAAGTTGAACATGTCAAGTTGAGATTTTGTTTGAGTGATAGATACAAGTTTACTAGGGTCATGAAAAAGGAGTTCAATAATTAATACCACCAACATCGAGGTATATAGAGGGCTTGGTTCTCTTGATTAAATGCTAGTTCCATACCATCATACATGATAGAATCCCCCCGATCTTGAAATCCTGAAAATAGTTAAGTCTACTAGATTTTGAGTGGCATCTGAAAATATACTTTCTCCATATGAAATCTAAGGAGGTCAAATTCACTCTAAAACATCCTAAGTTAATTAATGGTAACGTTAAAAATTTAAGTAAAAATAACATTTTCCTTTGTTTGAAAGATAAAGGAGAATGCCACTTTTCATTTAAGAATATAACATTACCGTTAATTATATAGCATTAATAGGACCCTAGGGTTGAATATTAGGTTTCCCCACTAATAAATTATTATTTTCAAGAAAAATTCAGGGGTGTCACTTAACCCTTTTTGAGGGGGGGGGGGCTCCCATAAGTAGCCCTTTTGGGGAACACGCCTCTCATATTGGGGAAATGTTTCCCCTTGCATCTCCACATTTCCCTAAAAGGGGGATGTGGGGTATTGTATCCTTAGATGGCCCCTTGTCTCGGGAGCGTGGGAAACGTGCGGAGCACCTCGCTCCCCCCCCCCCCCGCCCCACCTTGGGGGACATGTCCTTATGGAACACTGCATTTTTGCATTCAAGTGATTTCATTTAATATTTAAGGCATCCTAGTATGGATCATAGGTTGACATTGGATTATAGATCACTATTGATTGTGTACTTGTTCCTTTACTTCATCTTGGTGGTTATGTGTCTCTAGGATAGTGTGGCCTTCCTTGGGGTCTTTCTTTCACTATCTAGGAGGGGCAAAAATAGAAGGCTTTGATGATGGTAGCACTCCATGTTTCTCATACTTTGCACTTGTCATCATTCCCCGATGTTCGTTATCCCAACTTTTGGTTGGTTGTTTTCAATCATTCATACTCGTTCCTTGTTGGCCTTGTCCTATGAGAAGAAGGGATTGAAAATACTTAAGATTGATTCAACTAAAAGGAGAAAAAAGCATAAGCCAAATAACAAAATGAAAAATAATGACAAGGGATGTAAAGCAAATAAAATCCAATTATAGCTTGAGCTCTACCCCCTCTTATATATCCCCTTGTTCTCGAGAGTATCCATGAGTATCATACCTATCAAAGTAAATCAAAGTAAAAGGAACTCTTGAAGAACATCTTGACCTTGATGAAGCAATTAATCACCCATCATTAAATTGGGATTATATCATCATTATTACTTGATAAAATAAGAAATTTTGTTAAACCAACCATTTCAAAGGAAGAAATGAAAAGGCAAGTTAGGGGGATTAGAAAAACAAAGGTAGGGAAAAGAAACTCAAAGAGCTAAAGTGTCCCCTCTACAAATGCACCCATGGAAAATGGTTTGTATAACCTGATATAAGTCTATGACACCTTTCAGAAAGTAAATCACAAGCCATAACATCTATCACTTGCACCTATTGTTTGAAAGGGTTGGCCTAGGAATTGTTCCTCCCCTTTGGGTTGGAAGCACCTATTAAGGTCTTGTGATAACCTTTCCATATCCAAGTCTGGTAAGTTGTGCATAATCATAAGCTAGTAGGGCATTTGAATATGATACTTGTGCGAAGTACTTTGATGGCATTGACATTAAATATGGTTCACCTTGATGCTTTTATGGTTTGTGTACCCATGATGTTGATTTCACTTGATTCCTTGAGTATGTGTTAGATGATTCTCACAGGTGTAGACAAAATCCCTCGAGGAGTGATAAGATGCTTCTCTAACACTTTGTAGAGAACGTCTCATTATATTTCATGGTGACGATGGCCACTTGATGGAGAACATTGTAGCCTCATTAAGGAGCATTGGCCTTAATGACGACTTAACACATATGACATGACCCTCCTTAAGACCCAACATCTTGGACAATGAATTTTGATGTTAGGACATTGAGTTGGAGAATTGGTCCACTCCTGAAATGACAAGGTACTCCCAGGCTAGCACGGTGATTGATGGTGTTGATCACTTAGGACCCTTTTGAGGGTTAGATGCACTTTCTACATTGTTGTTGTCATGCCCTAGTTTGATTATTTCATCCTCGTATCTTATTTGATAAGGATATCCTTTGAGCTACTCATCACACCTTTTCTTGGAGAAACATGCCTTTTGGATGATGACTTCACCCTTAGAGGCCTCTAGACTCACACGTGTGCATTAATTGAGGCTTATTTTCATGTTATTTTATTGATTTGGCTATCTTTGGGGATTAGCTTGACGACCCATCTACCTTGTATCACTGACTTAATAATGTCTATGACTTTCTATTCTAATTTGAAGGAAATCTACTTGGTTACCCTCATATAAATAGGGGAGTCAATTTCCTCTTGGATTCATTGTCACACTTGGAACACAACAACTCTTCATTAGTGATCGTTCTCTCTAGTGTGCAATGGAAGATTAGTAACCACTTTCTTGGGTGGATCTTGTGATGTGATATGATCTCTTTAAATGGATGCTTATGGTGGATCTTGGATGTTGCATGTTGAAGTAAGCTTATTTGCTTTATCTTAATAATTTTTTCCATGGTATTAATGTTATTGCAAGAGTAGTTTATTTGGTATTTGTTTCATTGTTCTTTGTTGAGCTATATCCTTTCTCCGAGTATTTGAGGAATATTTATAGGTTTTTCTCTCTCTCAATCATTTAGAAAATTGAGAACCTAAATTGCAAACCCTTGGGTATGTTAGTTTATTTTCCCTCGTTTTGTTTGGATTTACAGTTACTCCAAAGAAATCATAGAATAGTGTGTATTATAGATTCCATTTTCTCTAGATTGAGAATGCATTAGTCTATCTTACTTGCGACATTATTGTAAAAATCCTAAAATCCATTTTCTTTTGTTCTATGGTAAATTGCAACAAAATCTTGTGTTTTAAGCATTTAATGACTTGTTGATGTATGCCATAGGGTTAGAGCATGTTTAAAAGCGTATTAGAGAAGCTAATTTAAAGCATTTAATGTATTTTTAAACCATTTTTTAGGGTTGAAATCAAACTTTAAATTTTTTTACATGCTTTATTAACCATCAAAATTTGTTGACAAGTTTATAGAGTTTCCATTGGATTGCATGATAACAAATTTGTGCGCGATGAATTGTTAATGTTGAAATTTTATCATTATTAATTTTATTTTATAATTTTAAATTAAAAAAAACACTATAGTAAGGATCTCAACGTCCTTCCATCCTCCCTATATATCCTTAAAATCTCGAATTTCTTCCACACATTCTTGTTGGCACACTCCCTTCCCCTAGAAACTTGGTGGAACACTACCTATTATTGAGCTTCAAAATCTTAATCAAGTAAAAATGTCAAAACCTCTATATAAAATAAAACATGTAATAAAAAACAAGTATTTGTAAAATCCAATCGAAGGTATATAAAGTAAAATGTATATGCTAATGAGAGTCAAAGCTATTTGGATTATCAATAATCACTTAACAATTTAACATATAATATATGAAATTATGTAGACATTTTAATCTTAATAAGTAAAAATGTCAAAACCTCTGTATAAAATAAAACATGTAATAAAAAACAAGTATTTGTAAAATCCAATCATATCAAACATGTCATAAAAGACAAGTGTTTGTAAAATCCAATCGAAGTTATATAAAGTAAAATGTATATGCTAATGAGAGTCAAAGCTATTTGGATTATCAATAATCACTTAACAATTTAACACATAATATATGAAATTATGTAGACATTTTTTGGATCAGAACATTTTTTTTAATGTATATGCACAATATTTAATGTTTTAATACAATATGGTTATTAATTTCGAGATATAGAACTCAATTCAAAATGCTAAAAATATAATAATGACAAACATATTTTTAATAAATATGTTAATAAATGAACAAATTTAATAATCTGATTTCAAAATGATGAGAGAATTTTTTTTATGTGTATGTATGTGCACACAATATTTAATGTTTTATTACAATATGGTTATTAATTCCCATTCCCAGATATATGTAGAACTCAATTCAAAATGTTAAAAATATAATAATGGCAAACATATTTTTAATATTTTTAATAAAATTAATAAATATGTAAATGAATGAACAAATTTAATAATCTGACTTCAAAATCATGGGATAACTGTTTTTTAATGAGTATGTATGTGCAGGGAAAATATTTAATATTTTATCACAATATGGATATTAATTCCCATAGAACTCAATTCAAAACGTTAAAAATATAATAACGACAAACATATTTTTAATAAATATGTTAATGGACGAACAAATTTAATAATTTGATTTAAAAATCATGGATAAGCTAAATACCAAAGCGTAATTTGTAATTTTATTTGTGAGATAAGGGACTATTTACATAAACTATACTTTAATCACCCAATATAATTTATATTTTAAGTGACTTATCAATATTTTTCATATAAACTGTATTATTAAAATATTTTTTTTATTAAAATTTCAATTATTTATCATTAATTCAAAATTTTAAAACGGTAATTAATAAATAAAATTTTATTGTTATTTTATTTTAAATTTAATTAGATATTATAATTAGAATTGATTGTATTTGTTGTTAATGGGGTGAGGAAGGATCTAGAGCATGTCTTAAAACTGTTTTTGTTTGGCTAAGAGCTCGTCTTCCTCGGACGTAAGGAAATAGGTTAACGACTCAAGACCTATAGGCATCTTGCAGGAGTGAAACCTTGCCCTTGATAGACCACCAGTTGGTTATTCCAAGTGGCATGGTTTTCCTTGAATAATGGTGATGAGTTAGCTTACATTCACGGATAACATGCAGAGATGGTTGTCCTCACTATTGGTTTGACAACTGAGTTATGATAGGTTTTCCCACCGTGTAAAAAAATAAGAGTGAGGATTGAGGTGAATGGTGGTGTACAAAAATGTGCTCACCACCTAGCTAGGTATGTGCTAACAATAAATGGAGGGGGTGGTGTGGCCATTCTGTGCATGCAACAACATGTGAGCTTTGAGCTACTGTTAATTATGTAGAGGGTCATCCATAAGAGGTGAGGAGGATGACAAGCTTGCCTTTGGTGCATTTTGATAAGGAAAAAGCTGGTCATCTCTGGATTTGAGGCCTGGTACGTCTAATGGGTGTTTTTAGGGATAGGAGGGGATTTCCTTATCTCTTTCTGGACACAAAATTGCTCAGCTCTTAGGAGAGTGTCGCAGGTTGGCAGAAGGGATAAAACAAACTCAAATGTTAGACGAGTGAAGGAAATCTTTGTGTTGGATCTTTGTGGCTTAGCACTTAGGGAGATTGTAGGCGAGGTAGAGCATCTACAGGTTACTATTCGATACTATCAAATTGACCTTATTGTTCCTGATATGCAGAGGCAACCAAAGGTCACCTACTCTAGTCACGAAGTGGGTCACTCCAATTCGAGTAATTCTGAAGCTATCTTGCACTTGTCATTTCTTTACTGGCATTATTTGTGCATGGAATTATTTGCACTCGAAATTTGCAAATGGCTCTGGGTTTTGGTCTTGGTCTTGGTTTTCTCCCCGTGATTGGTCTCTGTTATGTTTATACTGTGGCAGTGTATTTAGCCCTGTTCATATGCTATTGGTGACGACTCTAAGTGCTGGTACAAGGCTTTGGATTCTTGCTTCAGGTCACTTTCTATTTTGATTAACTCAAGATAGTTTGGGGTTCATACATCTAGGCCGTAGAAATTCCTTGGCAAGTATGGCAAGGCCCTGTAAGTTTCAATCACGTTTGTTTGGATGAGTGGCTTTTCACTACTAGGAATAGAGCCATGCCACGCTGTGTTTATTTGGCTGAGTGGCTTTTCACTACCAGGAATAGGGCCAAGCCCTTTTGGGGGTTATTGCTCTGGGTTTATTCCCTCCGAGTCTCTACCTGTAATTTGTCTGCAACTACCTTTCTTTGGTCAGCTCTATGTGGTTACTTGGGTGGAGATTCTAGCTTGGCAACATGTAGTTTCAACAGATGCGTAGTAGGCACGAGAGGGGGTTGGGGGAGGTTGAGGCCCACAAAGCCACAACTGGGCCCAATAACAGGTCTAGGACGCTGCATTTGGAAATTTTGATAGCTGGAGATAGGCAAGCCTTCTTAGATTGGAAGATTTGGAGGATATTGGTCAATAGATTCTTGTCCCTGGTCATACAAGGGGAAGGAAAAAGCAATATTTCCTTGCCTTAATCTTGTATTGGCAAATGAAAACTTGGCTAGGCAGGATTCTCAGTAAGAAGCAGGTCAGGAATTATAATGTATTCGCAAGCCTTATAGATGTGCAACGAGTTCAAAGAAATCAACAAGTTTGTCTTGAGGGAATGGACGCTCATCTAGCTCGTATTGAAAGATATATTCCATGTATCACGACTTCATTAGCTCCTTTAAGATCTAGTGCTTAGGATCTCGGTCTGGTTACATCCTTTGATACCTAGATTTTGTAATATTAGTTGGTATTTTTGTGTTTTGACACTGCACGATAGATACTTCAGTAATGCTTCAGTGGTTAAAATATTGTTAGACCTAAGACTTTTGTGATCCATAATGTAGATAAATGTCTTTCGGATTAATCACATCATTAGGATTTGGTTGACTTTCGAACGTCAACCAAATCCTAATGATGTGATTAATCCGAAAAACAATTCTCTAGATTAAAATATTTTTGAAATTTTAAATAAAAATAGTAAAAAACACATGATTTCTGCAAAGCCGATCGAAAAACACGTGGCTCACATGTATACATAATTATATGCTCGTTAATATGTTCATGTGAGGTAAATACAAAATAGCTTTAAAAAGAAAATTCATTGTATGTGAAATTCAAACTTGATTTCTTGTCTCTAAATATTTGGTATAAACCCAAAACCGATATAAACCATCAGTGTTTTTTCTTCCTTAAAAAAAACCAAAACGAATATCGATTCGTCTAAGATATAAAAAAGAAAGCATATTTATGGTTTTCATCGGAGCAAAGGAACATATTTAATAATCATAAGGATGATTATAGTTATATGAGAGGAATTTATGTCGAGAAGTTTTAAGATTTTTTAATATTTTTATTTATTAAGTAATGTTTAAGTTAAAAAATATTAGCGGTATGTTATTGGTTAGTTTTGTGTTTTAAAAATTATAGGGTTTATTTTGGATATTATTTTTATTTAGTTTTAGCGAAATATCCCGCCAAACACAAAAACCATAGGAGGCCGGGATCTTCATTACAGAATTGTAGATAAGTGCCTGCTATATAAGATTCCACACCCATTTTTGTTTCGTGGAGTGAAGAAACTGAGAAATGGAGGACTCCACTACTCGTCCTCTGATAGAAGACGTGATAGACATAGAGTCCGGAGGTAGTCCCGACAATAAGAGCACTTTCTGGAGTAAGCGTGATTATCTTTTGAAACAATTGCCTGGGCTTTACATATCAAAGTACGATGATGTCGATGTGCCTCCACTCCAACGACTAACCAGAGGTAATTACAATTACTTTCATTGGCTGCCTGTGTTTATTTTTGGGTTTGGTATTGGAAATTTGATGTTAAACAGCATTTATGCTTATTCGAGGTTTACGTGGTCTTCAGGACATTTTATCTTATAGAATATGACAATGCGAATTTATTCATGCTTTAATAAAGAATCACATTAGCCGCTCTGATTTGTGGCCTGGGTCTGAAAAGTTGGGCTTATGCGATTATTGATTTAGGATATTGAACCTTTTTTTGGCAAAGATTCTGTGTTGCTAAAAACGGAGGCGGCTAGCCACATTCCTTTGTCATAGGATATCGCAATAAGGCTGGGTTTGGACATTTCAGTATGTTTGGAAGCCCTTGGGCTATGCTCATTCATCATAGATCGATGTTGAGATTAGATTATACTCTGAAATTTGGTGGTCCGTATGAGTTTTTGTTCGGTTTGAAATACTTTTGGGCAATGTGGATGGCTATAGGTGGACGGTGTTGTTTTTGCAATGAGTATTGTTGAAGGGCTTGTTGTAGGGAAGCTATGTAGACAATTGTATAAATTTTGAGAGTTGTCAGAGTAGTGCTGAGTTACTTGCATGCCGATGGACTGAATTAGTAGGAAGAAGGGTGTTGACGTGCTTGGAAATCACTTAGACTGCTTGGAGAGTGCTTAATGAAGAACACCGTGTAGTAAAAGATCGAAAGAGGGTTGGAGATATGAAACTTTCAAAAAGCCCTAATTGATATGAGCATAAAACGATACTATAATTTCTCAATCCCTAAGAGAACAAACATGCAAGTAGTAGATTGTCGTAATGTACAGATGTCCATTCTATATTCTTAAACCAGGTCTTCTAGTGTTACAATTAAATCGACTATCTTAGACCAAGTTTAAAGGGTTTTAATTGAAATAGAAATATCTAAATTAGACCAAGTTTGACCAAGTCATTTATATATTATTTATAATGAAATAGGAAAGATACAAGAGATAAAGTGAAAAGTGTATTATATTATAATACAGTTAAATTAAGGTCCACTAGGAACTTTAGGACTAGGTCTCATCGGAGTTAGTTTCCATATTGCTTTTCCTATTACTGTTATTGTTGTTATTGAGAAAGCTTTCCAGCTTGCAGGTAGAAATTTTTGATTCCTAGAGGGAAAATTGTTCCCTTTCCAATCAGCCCCTTATATTAAGATAAGTATATCTCTCTATTGAAAGCTTTGTATCTATAATTTAGTATAGATTAAGTAATCATGGTATTGACTATGGTTTCTCACAGTTTTAGCTTCAGGGTTATATTTATATATTTCTTGCCATCTTCTAGTTATGTTTTTATATTTCTGCTATTGTATCTGGAGTCTTTCATCTACCTTTTTGCTGTGATAAAGAATGCATTTGTTGCAAGAAAATATTGCGACAATGTTGAACTTGGCTATGAAACCTCCTCCATTGGAAGGTTCCTTCCGAGAAGTCCAATGTCCATATATTGGAAGTCCATCTTTCGTTAAGAAACGGATAGGTGCTTGAAACTGGCTTATTGAAGCTGTAATATGTGCATACTGAAGCTGTAGTATGTCGCATTTTATGACGGAGTTCCTAATAAACATATTTACAGCCGTGTAATACAAATCTCTAGTACTAATTGTGTAAAAGTTAGTATTAGTTTCCAGTATCCTTAGACATTCGTTCCTCATCTTTCAATGGGTTGCAGTTTCATAGTTCTTCCAAAACTATTTCAACTTGTATGGGGTGGAATATTTTGCTTGCTTGCCTTCGAGAAAGAACCCAAAATTTGGGGAAGGTGTTAATCAAAACTAGTGATCACTCTACCTTCTTGGTGGCAGATGATGAATACCACATTTGCTTAGTTTTGAGAGTATTTTTGTTGTGTGCTAGATGCTGACTATCACATTTCTTTTGTTCTAAAAATCATTTTTTTGTATGTGCTTTCTCAAGAATATATGGTTCTCTTCATTGATACTCTCTTTATCGTTCTCTTGTGTGCTAAGTAGTCGATTGGTAGTTTCATATTTAATGCTATTTTTGTTGTTAGATGCATATATGGAAAACCTTCATATGTTAGAAGATATTTACATACTAGATTCTTTAGGAACTGACCATAATTAAATGCCTTAAAACATATTATGGTGATCAAAATTTTTGTCCTACGACCTTGCCACTTTTTAGAATTCAATTGCTAAGCTTCTTAAGCAACTGTTTTTATTTTCATGGTTTGTACTGTTGTTTGATTATTTGTGTAGGGGAGAAAGAATACTATGAGAAGCAGGTTGCGACTTTGGAATCGTTTGAGGAGGTTGATAAATTGTGTAATAATGATGACCAGCTTGAGGAACAACACGATCAGGAACTTCAGGATCTACAACATGAATCTGCAGTGAATATCGCAGTGAATGTATCCAATATTTCCAATGTAGTTTTGTTGGCTTTTAAGGTGATGTATTATAACGTTATCATTAGTAAAGTAATGAATCTAATATGTTGGGTTGGCCCTAGCATTTTTATTACGGCTTTTGTTTTGAAAAAAATGTGGCTATGTGGAAGTTCATTTTATCAGGAGTCTTTGTATTAAATTCAAGTATCGCTATGCAATTTATAATGAACAGAAAATGACGTTTGATACATTTGATGCCTCAGAAGGCACACAAAAGCACTTTCTAATAAAAAATTCATGAATTCTACATTCAACATTTTCTTATTCTACCATAGTATTGAGAATAGAGGATTCTTATTTCCTTTGAGTTGAAAATCCGCATGTAGATAGCCATTCTAGTTTACACTTACAAGATGCATACAAAAACACCTTCCTAAGTCCCTGTTTAAGACCAAATAAAAAAACTTCAAAAATTCTCTATTCAACATGTTTTTGTTCTATCTAAAGATTGAACTTTCTTGCAGAATGTAGTGTTTTCCCTTATACGGACAACTTGTCTCGTTTTGCTGCCTTTCACGATGAACCACGGCTTTCATTATGTGACTTCGTTTTTTTATTGCCTTCAAAACCAAAATCTTTCTCTTATGCCTCTAAGCTTATGTTTGTGTTTGCTATAGATTGGTTGTTTGTCTGTTATACCATTTAAACGTTTGCTCTAGCAACAACAAACTTATATCTATTTGTCTGGCTAGCTAACTACAAAACATCTGCAAACAAATTCCTTGTATGTCTTTAAGAAGAACTTCTAATTGGATTTTTTTCACCGTTGGTTTGGTACTTGAATCTTGATACAACAAAGTCTTTCATCCCTAATGATGTAATATCATGGGCCAATTCAAGAAGGCTACCCATTGTAATCATAATAGCTCTTCTACTCTCTTTTTGTTGGTTCTTCTCCAGTGCTTCTTAAACCACCAAAGAATAGAACTTTAAAAAGAAGCCTATAAACCTAAAGGGAAATTGTTTGAAACTTTGAAATTTGTCTTGGAATTCTGTTTGAGGTTCGATTGATTTTTTTTTTTTTTTTTTTCTTAATTTATAATTATATATGTTCGTCAATTTTTGAACCTCATGAGTCAAATTCGGTAAACAGTAAAGCTTGTAACATAGATTGATGTCATCCCAATTTATGGTAGATTTGAATGATAGCCTAGATATGAGAAGTTTGTTATTTAACTCTAATTTTATACATTACACTTTATAGTTTACATTTGGTCACATGTCATAATATTTGACATTCATGATGAAATGACCACATAATTGTGTTGATGTTATCCTAGTGTGATAGTATGAAGTACGTACAAGATGAGAATAAGTTTGATACTAGCTCTGCCAAATCTTAGAACAAGAAGTTCATCGCAATTGTTGATAGTTGGTGTATTGATATCTAATATAATGCACTGCGGAAACCCCTCATACTTAGATAGTTGGTGTAGTCTTACCGATAGTTAAAGGCCAATTGGTTAACCATCAGATAGTTGATTGGTCACATTGACTAACTGTGATAGATCAATGGTCACATTGACTAACTGTGATAGATCAACGGTGCACAGGCGAGGTAGGAAAATTGAAAATGTAGGCATGTTTAAAGGTTATTAAAATTAACTGTCTTCCTTATTTTAATCCTGTTACTTTCGATTTTTTCATTAATTTGAAAGGTAAAATTCATCACCATTGTCAGATTTATACAGTTCTCAGCCACTTCTTTGCCTTATCTTTTGTAAAGGTATTGAAATAAACATCACAGCTGGAGAATGTTTAAACTTTAAAGAAAATGAATTGGGGGCTTTTGGTAACCAGATATTTGCTATTTGTTAGTTTCCTTATTTGATTGGGTGTGTATTTGACATTATAAAGTCAATAACATTGAAGCAAATGTGCAATATTGCTGAACGGCCATAGCCACTTTTGACTGGTGCTTTCGGATATGGCTTGCATAGCTAACCTTATATATGTTCAATCCTTTCTCATCTTCTATTTTTTGGCCGCCATTTTGCATCCCTTTTGGCTGCTGTTAGGCCTCTTATTGCACCGCAAAATTAATTGTGGGGGCAGTGAATATGCCACGAATTGAAACCGTAGCAATGCATTCTTTATGATCCAAGTACATTCCTTGTGAAGCAGCTAATCATTTACTGGCAGGACCGTAACGGTAAAGGGATGCAGGCAGGGAATAATCTCATTTTCATTAGTTTTCCCTTTAGATCTGGACTAGGGTCATAGTTACTTGAATGTGGGAAGGTTTCCAAATTAATTCCATTGTGGATGTTTAGGAGCACCTGTTTACAGATCCGGAAGGAACACCATGTTGGAAGGAACACCGGGCTCTTACCTTATTCAAAGTTACAAACATGCATGTTATGCATAGCATTCAGTGCATTAAAGATAATCTATGTCTAATAGATAACTAATGAATGGTCAATTGGATGCAACCTTTGTTCAGAGTGAGAAAATATTCGTAGATTTCAAGTGGTTTGTTATCAAATTAGCATAAACACAAGCCCTTAAATCTAGTATATCAGAATGCGGACCACATCTTAGTTCAATTGTTGGAAAGAAAGTAGGATTCAGAAAGCCTGGATTTTGAACAATTTAATACTGTGCTTTCTAAGATCAGCATCTTGATTAGTAATATAACTTTTTCTAGTTGCTATAATTATGCTAATTCAGAGAAAACTGGAGAGCAATGTTTTTCAAGTGTAAGCTAATTCTAGGACTTACAAAAGCGTTTCAATGTTTTGCAGATCTATGTGACGGTTGAGACTGGATCCATAGCTATTGCAGCATCAACACTGGACTCTTTGTTAGATCTGATTGCGGGAGGGATTCTCTGGTTCACACATCTGTCAATGAAGAATATAAACATCTACAAGTATCCAATTGGGAAACTACGTGTACAGCCTGTTGGCATTATTGTATTTGCTGCCATAATGGCAACTCTAGGTTAGTTGCCATGTACCATTTGATTTGACTGTAATTGCCTGTAGAAAAGTTTAATAATGCATCAATGAAGTCTGACAGCGATGTGATGGATAGATTAATGAATACGTTATGATTGTTAACGACATTCTTGCAAAATTCTGTTTTATTGATATTTATTATTAATTATTAGAATGAAGCATTGATATAATGGCATACTAATGAACTTAATTGCACTTTACTATTTAATAATAGAGTTAGCGATGCAGGCTCATAACATAAAGACATTAATTGAGTTGAAACAAAAGGTCATTAATGATTTCTTACATTAGTCTTGGTAGTTTGGTGGTTGGTCGTCTCGTCCATGAGAAATAATATTAAACGTCAATTTTTTTTAATAATTTGTTAATTAAATATCATATACTATCTCTCTTCTTTGTAAGCAGGGCCGATTTATTGTGTTTGTTTGCTGAAAATCTTATGATAGTGCCAATGTTTCTGGCATCTGAGAGTAATTAAAAACATAGGAGATAAGTGATTGGGAATGTGACATGGTTGCTGAAAGAGTTGAACGTGGCTGAGATGTTATTTCTGAAAAACTAATAGCAAGATATTATGTTGGGACATGTTGGGTTAGATGAGAGTTTGGAAAATTCAGTTAAGTTGATGGGATTTTTCAAACAGTTGTGCTACTTGATCTCCACTAATTGATTGGAAGGGTAGCGATCGAGAATAGGTTTTGTTTTATGCCAAACATGTAAGAAAGCTAACGAGGTCTTGGGCTCCTTGGGCTCCTTGTTGGATCTTCCAAGGTTGAATGGATGATCAAGAAGAGGTCCTAGCATTATGAAAGGTCCTAGCATTATGAATCCTATATGCAATAAAAGTAAAACATCTTTCCTACTTCACAAGTTGCAAAACCCAACCTGAGACTAAGTGAAAATCATTTTAATCTACTTTTGAGATTCATTGAAATCAAAGCATATGCATTCAGTTAATAATATCAAACCAACAAAAGTAATTGGGAAAAAGTACTCCTTACTAACTGAAAGCAAATATTGATTAGGAAAACAACCACATTTAAAGGGCAACTCCAAAAGGATGGATGGCTCGATTAAGGTTAGGTAAAGGCACAAGAGAGAACTTTGATAAAACTATTAGTCCAAAATAAGAAAGTGGTCAAAATTTAAATATCACTATGACCAAGTGGAAGGATACAAAAGTGTGACTCAATGCAAATGTTCCATTCCATAGAGACACCAATAAATCCCCATATAAAATCATGGGAGTTACCAAATTGAGAAAAGCCCCAAACTCACAATAGTTCTTTTTGTTTTAATGATTTTTTCAGTGCTCAATTAATGAAGGTATCAAGAGAGGAGCAGGTGGTCATGCTGCAAGCAACTCGCTGTATCAATTGTGTGCATTGTTGGAGGTGTCTCTGACTGTAGAATAGTGTCACTAGGTCCAGTGCTTAAGAGGAAAAGTTTTACCCTCAAAAAACATCATTTAAGTATTTAAATTGGTCTCAAAAAGTTGCATACCCCAATTCTTCAAACTGGATCCCAACTATAAAACTTTTCCTGTCAGCTGATTCCTTTAATTTTTCCACTCTAAAAACATCGAAATAAATGACAAATTATATAGTGATCTGATCTAAATCAAACATGGGCCGGGCCTAAAACATAAGGATTTAGATGTTTCGTTCACAGATTCTATCTCAAGTAAGGCCTAAAGCCCTTTTCCCTTTTTGATGCAAGCGTTCTACAACCCAAATAATGTTTTTGAAATATAGTTACACACCCTGCTTTAAATAGAAGATGAATTACAGCTTTCCTCGTCTGAAGATACTTTGAGGAGCCTCTTCTTGAGCAATGCCTGATTTAGACGACTTTGGACATATACATTGGGAGCAAATGCTTCATTCTGAAGGCATTTTCTGGTTCTAGCTATATAAGGCGATAGCCAAAGAACAGTTGGAACATGGTAACTGATCACTGTTATGTTTAAGCAACAACTGTCCTCTTTTTGAACATGCCTGATTTGGAGAACTTGACTCATACATTGGAACAGGGCCTCATTATGAAGGGAAATTTTCTTCGAACTATGCATGGCACCGGCCAATGGACTATTGATATTTAAACTTAGTTATGTTTACAGGACCATCTATTGGAATACCTTAAAATACCAACATGCTTTTAAATGTTGTAGATTTAGTATTGGGCTGATCTTCAAAAATCTCTTGCTACATGTGTGTTTGGTTTCCCTCTACGTTTCATTTCTTTTTGACTGACTTTGGATAAATATTTTACGCACAGGATTCCAGGTGCTGATTGTAGCTGTTAGGCAGTTGATTGAAGATAAAGGTTCTACCAAGATGTCATACTCACAGTTAGAGTGGCTATATATCATTATGTCGTCCGCAACTGGAGTAAAATTAGCTCTTTGGTTGTACTGTAGAACCTCTAGAAGCGAGATAGTCCGAGCTTATGCAAAGGTTTTGGGTTCTAACTTCTTCCTGCTTGTGCATAGCAAATTTATTTAATAGGAATACTGTTTTCTGAAGTCTTATTTCTTGCAAGCAGACATTGAGTTCCCTTCTGGCATTTGCTATGCAGGATCACTATTTTGATGTTGTCACCAATGTAGTTGGTTTAGCTGCAGCTGTTCTTGGCGACAAATTCTTCTGGTGGATTGACCCGGCTGGTGCAATTGCTCTTGCTCTTTATACCATAATTAATTGGTCTAGAACTGTTTTTGAAAATGCAGGTGATCACCAAAAGCTTGCACAGTCATGAAATATGTTTTTGTACAAAAATAAGTTTCTGCCCCAATATTAAGGAACGGAACCATTCGATATTGTGGAATTTCATTTCCATTTTAACTTTCAGAGTTCGACTGTATATTCATTTTTAGCCTACACATGGCCGGATCAGTTCACAAAATGTCATAATGCCACATTGCATTGCCAATTGTTAGCTTTTATGCCTTTAATAAAGGTTGAGATATTTTGCATTTTAAAAATCAAAGTCTACTACCTTAAAAGTTGCAGTTTTCCTTAGGTGTTCTAAAAGGTTATGAACACGACAATTTAAATATTTATTTCTATATGCTAATTTCTAAATGCATGTATGCTTATAATGTTTACATCGTAGTTATTTTGTGAGATGATCTACTAAAGTTAAAGTGCTACTTCATTAATTCAATGTGTTCTGTTTTTATTTGCAGCATCTTTGGTTGGACAAACAGCGCCTCCTGAAATGTTACAAAAATTGACTTACTTGGTTATAAAGCATGATCCTTTAATTCAGCGCGTAGATACAGTCCGGGCATACACATTTGGTGTCTTATACTTTGTCGAGGTATGAGCAGGAATTCTTCACTGATAAGCTGATACTCAAATCCCCTGTTTTAAGTCAACTGTGTTTTTCCTACTAGTATGCTTGAGTTTTATATCATATTCCACTGTTTTGCATCTGCAATTACGTGGGATGCTGACCTTCAGAGCGCTTTTTATTTTTGTTTTTCTTTTAACTCGTTTGCTTCGAGTGTAATGTCTTGCATGCGCATAACAAGTTGTGTATGGAGAATGCTTGCTGTCATAATAACAAGTTCGGGTCTCTTCTGACACCTCTGCAGAAAGTTTGAGTGTATTTTCTGAAGGGAATTTTCTGCAGTGTATGATGTGATATGATGTTTTTTTGGAACAGGTAGATATAGAGTTACCAGAGGATTTGCCTTTGAAAGTCGCTCACGCAATAGGAGAGAGTCTGCAAATTAAGATTGAGAATCTTGCGGAAGTTGAGCGTGCATTTGTTCATCTTGATTTCGAGTGTGATCATAAGCCAGAACACTCTGTACTGACCAAGCTACCACCCAGTGACCCTTAAATACATTATTGGGTTGAATATTGCTTTCATGTCCTCTGGCACAGAAGTGATATTATTTTGCAGGCCAAAGTGGCTCACATGTCCTATGAGCAGGCAACGGCTTTATATTATATGAGCATGTAATGGATCACTGCCTTTATTAAAGAGATTATCTATCATGTTTGCAGGTCAATGTGATTAAAGAAAATCGCTTAATTGTTTGTAATTGGTAACTAATTCATTTGTACTAAATAATCATATTGGAAGCTAAATTACTTTTTATTCAAATTTACTTTCAATCCACTTCATGCAAAATTCCTTGTTTGAAAGGCCATGCTCTGATCTGTACCTTCTAACAAATCCAACAATTTTATCACAAGCTTAAACATTTTCCTGTTGAATAGGCTCCATATTTCAGTGTTTAAATCTCATATTTTGAGTTTCTTGACAGCTTGGTACTGACCTAAAACATTTCATCGTCTACATGCTTGCTTGCAAATACACTTCAAAATTTCCTTCTTTGATATGAAACACATTATTTGGGACAGGATTTTCTTCTTTGATATGAAACACATTATTTGGGACAGGATTTTCAAGGTGTGACCTCGGCACTAACAAAAATATAATGCTAATGAACAAGCATTCCCCTTTGGCCTTATATATGAACAATATTTTAGAATGCTAAAAACTTCACACTAGAGAATGATGCAACTATGCAGACAGTTTACTGTTCCTCCAGTTATAGCGGAAGCACCCGCAAAAGCAAAGTGAATAGCGTAGAAGGTAGCACAGGCGTCCCTATAGATACACTACACTTCCTTGCCTACCGATTGATCTAAGCTTACCAATGTGTGATTACCATTCATGCCTTGTACTTTACATATAAGGGTTATGATTCCACCTGCTGCTAGAGCAACCGATGAAGCTGCAATAGCGATGACATGATCCTTCCACTTTGTCGTAGGAGCCCCTCATTTTTTTAACTAACTAAAACTTCCTCACAAAGGAAATATAGTTTCATTTGAATAACAAACTTTTCATGCTATATTCAATATAATAACGAAATCAGTCAAATGTTTATGAATTTGATTTCACATTAAGGACATGGTTAACATGGTGGCAATTCTTTGAGAAAAACAGACTGTAATTCCAACTTTATAATCGAAAATTTGGTTGCGTCCATCTTGATTCCCAATTATTTTCAACACTTGAAAAACCAGCGGAAATGCTTGATAATTATGTAAGTCAAACGAAATAGGTTTCAAATATTGCTCGTCATTTTTTTGACTATTTTTCATCGAGGTTCCAAATATGCTTTAGTTATCTGCCATATGAGGCCCAAAGTTTGGGCATTTCTGATAGTTTTAAAAATTGGAATCAATACTTGAAAAACCAGGGAAAATGCTTGATAATTATGTCTCAAGGCGTTCTTATTCGAAAATAATTCTCCTAGCTGCCAATGTGTCCATGTTTGAGCCATTGGATCAAATGTTAGATGATTGAAACGTTTTAGGCCATTAGATCCACAAGTTTTAAGTTTAAATGATATTATTAAAAATTTGTTAGATTTAAATAAAATTTATAACATAAAATTAAACTCCACACAAACCAATTAATTTAAAATAAATGGATAAAAACCACTATAAAAAGGAAAATAATTTTATTTGAAAACAACTCCCTTAGCTGTCAATATGTCCATGTTTGAGCCATTGGATCAAATGTTAGACCACTGAAATGTTTTAGGCCATTAAATTCACAAGTTTTAAGTTCAAATAATGTTATTAAAAAATTGTTAGATTTAAATAAAATTTATAACATAAAATTAAACACCACACAAACTAATTAATTTAAAATAAATGGATAAAAAACACTATAAAAAAGGAAAATAAATATTGGTCAAAATACAATAAAAAATAAAAATAATAAAATAAAATAATAATAAACTATAAAAACAGCGCATGGCATTGACTCATGGTATTCATGTGGAATGTAGTTTATTTAAATGGGGAAATTAAGATAAATATTTAGATTTTGGTGACTTTTAAGTTAAAATGTTGTTATTAAAAATTTGTTAGATTTAAATAAAATTTATATCATAAATTAAACTCCACACAAATCAATTAATTTAAATTGCATGGATAAAAAACACTATAAAAAAGGAGAATAACTATTTATGTATTTAAATATTACATTTCTGTGTCACCGTGCTCTCCAACAAAGTATGATATAAATGTTGTAATGCCATGTTTAACATTTTGACTATGTCAAATTACACAAAAATAAAAATAAAAGTATATTAAATAAAATGATGGGCATAATGTAATGAACACTAAGTCAAAATATAATAAAAAATAATAATAATAAAATAAAATAATAATAAACTATAAAAACAACCCATAGGTCAATGGCCCATGGTATTTATGGGGAATGCAGTTTATTTAAAGGGAAATTAAGATGGCCTAGATCAATATCAAGAGCCAAGAGAGGTCAAATGTCTTGGATATGAAAAACTCTTTTAGAGTGAAAATAGAATTGATCCATCTCATACATAGTATAGATTTAAACTAATTATTTAATAAAGAAATAACCATAAACGCAACATAATATAGAAATAACCATAAACATAGAGATGCATCAGAAATAATATTTCATTTCATTAATATCAAACAACATAAATATGCTTACAGACATAATGGAAATAAAATAGCTAGGGTGCTGGTAGTGAATCTCTGAGAAGAGATGTGGCGACTATAGACCTCTGAACTATGTTACAATGAGGCTCGAGGGCCTATTTATTATTGAGAAAACAATGGAGAACTCTAAACGTCCAAAAACCTAACCCTAGGAGATGAGCCAAAACTATGGGCCCTGTTTGAGTAAATTGGTGTTTCAACTTCCTGGGGTCGTAACTTTCGCATACTATCTCCGTTTGACGCACATGATACATCGTTAGAAAGATCTATCCAAGGACTACAATTTCTATTGCAAAAACATAAATTCTAAAACAAAGTTTTATTCATCAGAGGTGTGATGCCCAAAAAACATCGTTTAGGGCCTCAAAATGGCTCTGGAAGTTCAGGACCTGAAAAACTGCTAAAAATAGTAAGTTGTGTTGCAACTTAAAAACTGAAAGAACTGATGGTGGGGGTTCAAATGGAATAGGTGGGTGGACACCAATATCCACCTGGATCATTAAGGCCCCAAAATGGCTCCAAGAGTGCAGGACCCGAAAACCTGCTAAAAATAGTAAGTTGTGCTGAATATGAAAAGTTGCAAGAATTGATGGTGCGGGTCCAAATGGGATAAGTGGGTGGCCACCGATATCCACTTGGATCATGTGATGACAAGTGTTCCCTAAATGTTGACAATTTCATGGTTAATGTAGTATAAGCTACATGAACATTTACATTCTTGTATACAATATCAAGAAATCTATGCCTAATATCCAACACCGTAGAGCAAGACATGTTCACCAATTCAAAAGTTGCTTCCAAATCTCTCTCAGTGCTAGAGTTGTTTTCTCAATAAAATTGTTTGTTCTTCTCTTGATGAAAGTCATCGTTGTTGCATATAGGAGCATTTAGCTCTGATAAGAAAAGTGTGATACTGTGTTTTAATTTGCTCTACAAATGTGTTGGAGTTTTTTTACTGCTCTTAATTGATGAAATCCATCGTGCATATAGGAGCATTTAGCTCTCATAAGCAAAGTGTGACACTGTGTTATAATTTTATGTACAAATGTGATGGAAAGTCTGCCATGAATTTTGGCAATTTCATTGTTAATGTAATATTAACTAAATACAAATTCATTTCTTCTAGACAAGATCAAAAAATATATGTTGAGTAGCCAACACTAGAGAACAAGACATGTTTGCCAATTCCATAAATGCTATTGAATATCTCTCGTTGTTGGAGTTATTTTCTCAATAGCCTTATTTTTACTTCTCTTGAAGAGATGAAAGCCACCTCTACATACCTTTTTTACTATCTTCACAAAGAACAAAAGAAACCAAATTCATATCAGCGACACTGAAAAAACAAAAACATGGTAGATACCAGGGAGACCACTGATCTTTTGAATATTTTCAAAGATCATGAAAAACTAATACATAGGTGACTCAATTGGAAGTGGTAAAGATTAAATATGGAGGAACTACACCAAAAATACCTTTGATTTTGAAGGTAGAAAATCACAATCTATTTCTTCATTCATGAGGCATTAATGTTGGCATGATCATAAAAGTCTTTAACTTAATTTCAACATATGCCTCACGATTTGTAAGGTTCAAGGAAGCAATATTGCAGTAAGATTTCACCATAACATGGTCCTTGCTTTTTCTTGATATAATTATTTGTTGAATTAAAAATTATTTATTTAATGTATTCGAATAAATTAATTTTTTATTTTTAAATTAAATTAAAATACACACACACACACACACACACACACACACACACACATATTCTCTTCAGTTATATCTTATGAGTTTAGATTTTGAACCGGTTCATTTATCAAACTTGACAACACAAAGTTGAATGAACTGGTCTTTAAAAAAATACATAAAACAATTATTTTTGATAAAGAAAAATATTTCTAAAATTTCAAAGAGATGATAACTATCAGTTGGAAATTTCATGCTCTTGATTAAATGCCAATATCATACCCTTATACATGTTAGAATTCAATGAAAATTTTGCAATCCTACCCATCCTAAAATCTTGAACACTATCAAGGCTCCCAAATTTTGAGTCAGATATGAAATTCTAGTTTCTCCTCGGATAAGGTTGGAAACACTTTCAAACATCTCGAAAGGATTAATTGTAATGTTACAAATTTAAGTAAATAACATTACCATTGGTGGTTGAGTTAGTTTTTGTTTTGTTCTGTTTTTTGGTTTTTTTAATCTAGTGTTTAGGCTTAAGGTTTAGGAGGGAGAGGGTTGGTTTGATAGGAAACAAGGGTTGTTTAGGAAAAACAATCCTTAATTTCCTCCAAAACTAATTGAAAATTGCTATTGTGGGTCTTAGAATTCCCCACTCATGTGAGATCTAATTGGGCCAACTTAGAGTGGAATCAACTGGTTTGGACAGATCAGTATAATATGGTACCAAATTGAATTTTTATATTGGGTCATTGGTTGAAGGTTGTTACTTTTTAAAATTGTGCTAAAAACTGACTAATTTTCAAAATTAGAATTTAAAAACGAACCCTAAAAGGCATACCAAAATGCTAGTGTGACATTTGGTTTATTAAATGAATATTGATATTTGATTTATTAAATGAAGATAAGCTTGTGGTTTACCCTTAAATAACTCATTTTTTTATGAGCTTTATAAACGTGCTTATGTTTTTTTTGTGAAAATATGACAAACTTCAACTTTTACTTGCTACTTTCAAAGGATTTTGGACCTATTTGCAATTTACATAGACAAAATTCATGATGAAAAGGCATAAGATGTATTTATAATCGTGGATCCATAGTGGCTTTTTTCCTGTCAAGTAATAGGTCTTCTCAACCTTGTAGATTGTGATTCATACATCATCCTCATAATTCATTCAACATGTGTTCTTTGAAGAACTTAAGTGCTTGTGACTTATTCACTCCTTTTCTAGTTTCATTATCTATCTAGTAGTTGATAAATCCTTCTTATCAATGTAGCAAGTGTTTTTGTTCTTATCCAAGAAACGACTTTGGTTGTTGATCCATCTCCATGTGCGACAATGTCACATGGCCAAGAGGGAAACAATCCACAACCCCAACCAACATGGCCACTTAAACAAATTTTGACAAATTTTATTAATGCAAAAGTTATTCATTTACTAGAGTTTTTTCCATTGATCATCAACCATGACCCTTCATGCTCTTTATATAGAGATCGTGGACCAATAAGGTGCTAAGCTATGGATCAATTGCTATAATATGAGCCTTCAGATCACTCTGTCTAGAACATATTATGAGTGTTAAATTACAATGCAATTAATACATACTAAAAAACACACTTCTACCTAATAGACATATTAAACCTGGGATAGGACTGAAGGATTCACAAAATTGACACAATATGAGAATAAAGGAGGCATTAGAACCTATCCCCCCTTTATGACAACATCCAAAACTCCTAACATACAATAAAGTTTAGAAAACTTCTTCTATAAGAGATTTTGTGAAAATTTATCTAACTTTATCATTTGTAGGGCAAAAGAGCACTTAAATAACTTGATCATGAATAATCCTTTTGATGAAGTGCATTTGTAGCTCAATTTGTTACTATGATAACATTAAATTGGATCTTTGGTGAGTTCAATGTCACACTGATTGGAGCCCCAGATGGTGGTTGGATGTTGCTGTTATAATCCAAACTCTAAAAGGATCTTGGAAGCCAAAAAGTTTCTTGAATTGCATCAACCATTGTTCATTAGTATTATTTTTTTGAAGAAAGAGCAATAGCCCAAGTGATAGGTTTAAAACCAAGAAAAAAAGTATAACCTATAGTGGAATTTTGACCATTATGGTTGCCAACTCAATTTGAATAAATGAAATCAACTAACAAAGGGTTTTGAGCTAAACTATATTGTATCCCAATCCAAACTATACCCTAGGTATATTGATGTATCCTTTTTGCTACTTTATAATGAGTTTCATGGGGTGTTTTCATATATCAAGTAGCAAGACCAACAACAAAAGGAATATTAGAATGGGTATGAGTCAAATATAAGAGACCACCAATTAGTTGATAGTGCCAAGTGGCATCAACTTCGAGTGTAATGCAAGTGGCAACGAGTTTGATTCTAGACTAAAAAGGAGGCGTTGGTTTACAATGTTCCATGTGGAACCGTCAAAGAAGGTCACATGCATACATAGATTGGGAAAGAAATATTTTTTCCTTGGTTTGAAATACTCGGAGGCCAAAAAAATAATGTAAATAGCCTAATTCTGTCATTTCAAACTTTTTATTAAGGCTTGATTTCACATAAGTTAAAAGTTTAGGGTCACTACCAATGGGGATAAGGTCATCAACATAAAGAACAAAGATTATGAGATGAATTTCTACTTTCTTGGTGTAGACATTAGGGTAACAATGACATGTACAGAAGCCTATGTCAAGAATAAAACAAACAATTTTTGCATACCAAGCTTGAGGAGCTTGTTTAAGACCATATAGAGATTCCTTAAGGTGGCCAACAAGGCTGGAGTTACTTTGGACATAGTTAGGAGGTTGTTTTGTCTAGATTTCTTCTTTTAGATCCCCATGCAAGAAGGCAGATTTAACATCCATTTGATGGACCTCCCATCCATGTGAAGCAAAAAGGGCTAGAACAAGTTTTCTTCTTTTAGATCCCTATGCGAGAAGGCAGATTTAACATCCATTTGATGGACCTCCCATCCATGTGAAGCAAAAAGGGCTAGAACAAGGCAGATGGAATTCATTTTGTCTACTAGGGAAAAGGTTTCAATGTAGTCAATTCCTTTAATTTGAGAGAATAATTTAGTAACTAATCAAGCCTTATGTCTTTCAACACTTTCATTTGATGCATATATAGTTCGATATACCCATTTACATTTGAAAATGATCTTCGTTTTGGACGAGGTACAAGTTTGCAAGTATTATTTTCTAGCAAGGAATGATATAAAAGAGGTACAATTTTTGAAGTATTATTTTTTAGCAAGTAATAATATTCTTCTTTCATTATTGTTTCCCAATCTGTATGACCTGGAGCTTTTGAAATTATTTCCAGATCACTGTTCTTTGAAACTTGAACCAGAAGAGAGGAGGGTCATTATAATTGTGAATGAGTATGACACTGCTTTGTAGGATCATGGACAAGGTCACCAATTGTTTCTCATGTTGAATGAACTCATCTAGGAAGTTTTGGTGTTGATTCAAGTTCATTGTTCAATGGAATCATGTGGTGGAAGGTGAGAAGGTGAAGGTGGATTTTTATTCTCATTGTCATCATCTAAATAACCTAGAATAGGAACAAAAGGTGGCACAAATATCAAAGATGGTTTGCACGCCGAAGAGGGCCCAACCATCAAATTGGGCTCAATGCAATATATTTTCATCAAATTTAATGATTATTTAGTTGGAGTGAGGTTGAAGAAGTCTATAACATTATACAACTTCAAAATGTCCAACAAAATTATGCTTCTCGCTTTTAGGTTATAAGGATTTTTTTTTTTCACCAAGAATGTGAGCTCATGCTACACCACTAAAGACACAAAAGAGGCTTATATATGGCTTAATGTTAGTCCATGCTTCTTTTAGTGTTATATTTTTTTTATCATTTGAGAGAGTGTGATTTACTATGTAGTTTTCACAATTGATTGCTGCCATCCAATAATGAAGACTTAATCCCTTAGATTGAATCATACAATTAACCATTTCCTCTAATGTATGATCCTTTCTTTCAACAACACCATTTTGCTATGGTCTATATGGAATACTATGTTGCATCTAATTCCCTATGCAATGTTGTAAGTTGTTAATTTTTTGTTGACATATTCGCTTATATTATATGTTCTTAACCTTTGCAATTGATGTTCATATTGTTTTTCTACAAGAGCCTTGTAGGTCAAGAACAAGTCAAAAACTCCACTCTTAAGTTTTAAGAAGTAAATATATGTAGAAAATTTTTATCACTAGGTTCAATCTGATCTTGTAATGTACTAAATCAAAATATCGAATCCTTCTACAATTTGAAGAAACAAAACACGATCAAACAATCACATAACAAGTAAGAGAAAGAAACAATTGATTACACAACACAAGATGTATCTGGGGAAAGCAATTGCTTAAAACCCCGCTATATGTATATTGTATAAAGTCAAGACCATGAAACAACACAATGCTTTTCTCTCACTGAGAAACCTATGCACTCTGCTGACTGTCTCACTTTGATCTAGGAAAAATCAATCAAATACTTAACCAATTCTTAACCTTTGTTTGACAAGCCTTGCTCACGCATTCTTAGAGAAATTTTTGCCCTATTAAATAGGAAATTCCCAAGAATTGATTGTGCAATTCCTTCAAGGCACCCTGATGACTCTATAACTGACCTATACAATTTTCTAATTTTACAACTGATAGTTATCATCCCTTTAACCTTAGTCTCAACTGGGCCTTCCTTAGAATTGACATGCAACAAATATTTATAGCGAATTATCAGTTAATTGATTAATCACTACTTGTGAATTAAATCATATTTAATTCACTAGACCTATCACTAGCTCATCTCTCAGTTAGAACTAGTTAAATTGATTTTAACTCAATTAATTGAGTTAACTAATTACAACTCACAAATAACTATAACTGGACCACCTAAAATCATGGGAGAACTCTACATGCTTCCTCTTTGACCCTCAACTTGAATTTCCTAAGCTCACTAAGTCTTCCTGACTGAGTTGACTAATACAAGTTTTCATGAGATGAAATTACAATTTCTCTTCCAATTTAATTAGGGTAAAATTAAATTAGAAGCCCACTTGGGGTGCCATTTCTTGTTGTCATTTCAACACTTCCTCTCAACAAGAAAGGGATTATATGGAATTCAAATTTTCTTCTTGTTAGCACCTTCGTCAAGATGTATACATCCCGCTCCTCTGTGAGAATGTACTCTAATGACATAATCCGCCTCTGCACGCAATATTTGAGGTGGTGATACCAGATATCATTATGCTTTGACCTGCCATGAAAAAGTAGATTAACTGAGAGTTTGATGCAACTCTAGTTATCACAATTTATCACTGTCGGATCCATCTGTCGACCAAGTAAACAAACAAGTATCTTCCTCATCCAGATGGCCTCACATGCTTCCTGCCTGGCCATCATGAACTCTACCTCTGCTAAACTGAGTGAAACTGATCTCTGTTTCCTATTGTACCATGAAATTCCCATTGATCTTATGCTAAAGATGCCCCTTGATGTGCTCTTCCTATCGGATGGACTCCCTGCCCAATTTGCATCGATGAAGCCTTGAAGATTCACTCCCTCTGTTTGTCTGTACCATAGCCCATACTCTATAGTGCCTCTGAGGTATCTCAACACATGCTTGCATGCCTTCCAAAAGAGCTTAGTAGGCTTAACCATAGTTTGAATAAGCTGGTTAACTTCATAATATATGTATGGTTTTGCTTCCCTCCATGTGGAACTTCCCAAGAATCTCCTTGGCATAATTTCCCAGATACAAATAGCTCCTCATCTCTTTGCCATATTTCCAATCCCAGGAAATAGTGCAAGAGACCCATGTCCTTCATCTCAAATTCTCTTGCAAGATCCTCTTTGCAAGACTTGATGTGTTGCTCATCACCTGCTAGTATAATATCATTGACATAAAGTACAATAATCAAAAGCTTACCATCTACCACAATATGATAAAGGTTCGGATCCACTTCACTCTTAGTGAAGCCCAACTTGGTGAAATAGATGTCGATCCTGGTGTACCAAGCATGAGGTGCTTGCTTCAACCCATATAGTTCTCTGTTGAGTCTACATACATGTGACTCGCTGTCTAAGGTCTCAAAACCTTCTGGATGCTCAATGTACACCTCTTCCTCAATAACTCCATTGAGAAAGTTTGTCTTTACATCCATCTGATTTATTTTCCATCCCATCTACGTTGAGAGTACAAGGATGGATTAGATAAATGAGTACCTTGTGATTGGTGCAAAAGTCTCATCATATTCAATCCCCTCCACTTGAGAGAACCCTCTAGCCACAAATCTGGCCTTGTGATTCTCCACACTCCCATCTGCTTCTTGCTTCACCTTGTAGACCCACTTGGATCCTACAACTAACTTCCCCACTAGTCTTGGGAAAAATTCCCATGCACTATTTCTGATAATGGAGTCATACTCCTCAACAATGGAACCAACCCACATTAGCTGCTACACTCCTTCATCAAAATAGGATGGTTTTACCTCAATACCTTCGCTCATAAGAGACATATATCTAGTGTACCGCTCTGGGGACCTTCTCTTCCTACACTATGATGTGGGTGCTCTCACATTCTCTCTCACATCTAGCAACAATATTTCAGCCTCTTTGGTGCGCTTCTTTCCATCTTTGGAGGATGGATCTGCATGAGTGGTCTCTACCACTCTCTATTCCTCTTCTTGTGGCTGTTCCACATCCTAAGGTTCTTCTTTTGGAGCCAAGATCTCCTCAAATGCATGCAACTAAAACTCCCTCTCAAGGGAAAATTGCATGGATTTCTCTTCATCGAATATCACATATCTTCTGACCACTGTCATCTTGTGTGCTAGAAAATACACCCGATAGTTGTGAGGTGTATCAGTGCACCCACAAATACCCCCAACTCTGCTGTTGGATCTAGCTTCTTCCTGACATCTTTGGTCACATGGAAATAACAAATGAACCAAAAATTTTAAAATATGACACATATGGTCTCTTAACTGAAAAATCCTCATCTGGTGTACTCATCCCAAGTATTCGATGATGACTTATGTTCTGCACAAATACTGTTGTATTGCATGCTTCCACCCACAGATGCAACGGTAGGCCTTGGTCATGCAACATAGCTTATGCTGCTTCCACAATAGTTATGTTCTTTCCTTCCGTAACCCCATTTTGATGTGGGTTATGAGGTGCTATAAATTCTCTTCGAATTCCTTCTAAGGCACAAAATTTATTGAATTTGTTAGAGATGTATTCTCCACCATTTTTGATCCTCATAACCTTCACCTTCTTCCCTGTATAGTTCTCGAAAAGTGCCTTTAACTCACAAAACTTGGAGAACATCTGATATTTCTTTTGCATGAAGGAAATCCAACACTTTCTTGAAAAATCATCAACAAAAATCACATAATACCTATGCTTTGCTATGGAAGCTGTCAAGAACAATCCACACACATCTGAGTGAACTCTCTCAAGGATCGCCTTGGCTTAGATTTCCTTATCGTGAAAGGTGGCCTTGGTATAATTCCCCAATGTAAACCCTTTGTATGTATCTCTTTGTGCAACTGTACCCTTTGGAAGTCCTATATAAATTTGCTGCATGATCTTCAAAGCATTGTGGTGTAGATGGTCCAAACTCTTGTGCCATAACTCACCGATTTATCGGCTCTCCACCTTCTCTGCTTTCGTTCTCAAGGCAACACAATTTTCTACATCCAGTTTGTACAAGTTCTTTACTCGAACCCCAATATTTTTCACCCACCCCATGGCTTTGTGACAAAGGAACACCTTTCCTTCACTGGAGATCACATCATAGCCACAATCTTCCAACGTAGAAACATAAATCAAATTCTTCTTTAAACCAGGAACACACATGCCATATTTTAATGTGAGTGGATTACCTGACTCCCTCTGAAAGGTAATTGTACCTACACCGGTAGCGCTATACCTCCTGTCGTCACCCATCTTGATGTGCATCTGGAGATCCTTCTCCTCCAAGCTACTAAAGAATTTTTTGATGCCGGTCATATGGAATGAAGCTCCACTACCAAATTTCCATACAAAACCCATCACCGATGACACCATACATGTGATGAGTTTGAAATCCAACTCGAACTGTGAAGCAAGTGCTTCACCTGTTGCTCTTCCTGAGGCCTTCTTGTTGGTCTTATTTTGTGGACAATTTGTGGCATAGTGTCCATGCTCATGACAGTGGAAGCATTTTTCCTTTGAAAAGTCTCACTTATTTCCTGCCTTGCCAGACTCCAATTTGGAATGGATCACCTTCCCTTTTCCTTTCTTCACCTTTCCAGCCAAGGCACAATTCTCCTCATATTTAGTCTTTGATGAGGATCCATCTTTGATGCTCCATCGAATCTCTTCTTGTACCAAGTCAAACCATAGTCGCTCCTAGTCTGGTAGCGTCTCTCTCCCATTCACAGAGTCTTGGTAGCTATGCCAACTCTTGGGAATGCCTAGAAGAGCTACGCTCACCAAATCATCTGTGGACACAATTATCCCAACACTTCAAAACTCATTTCGACATTGAGTGAACTTTGTCAAGTATTTTTGGATCATTTCACCCTTCTCCATCTTGATCTTTCTGAGCTTGTCTTTCAACGACAACTTCCTGTGGTCACTGCTATTATGAAATAGATCTGTTGAGGCTTTTCACATATCATATGGAATTTCTTTCCATGGATACTCGAGAAAATATGATCTCGAACTCTCTCTAATAAGATCCTTCTCTCATTTGCTACATTCTTATTCCACGCATCAAGCTGTTGAGCATCTGTTGCTACTGGCCGAGGAATATCACAGTCAATGAATGCCTTCAGTCTGTTGTCCTCGATCACTGCCTCCATCATTTCCTTCCATGTTATGTAATTCGGATTTACCTTAAGGGAATATTCGATTCTCAAGCCATTGAAATACATCTTGATCTGCTGCTGGGTCTTGAAGAATTAATCTGCAAATTTGATGCACTCGTTCAAAAAAAAATTATGGTTATTCTCTTTTATTGTTATTCATGGTTCTTTGATACCATGTAGAATATCTATCCACGAGATTCAATATGATCTTGTAATGTACTAAAACAAAATATTTAATCCTTCTACAATTTGCGGAAACAAAACATGATCACACAATCACAAAACAAGTAAGAGAGAAATAATCCAACACAAGATGTATTTGGGGAAAGAAATTGCTGAAAACCCCGCTATATGTATATTGTATAAATTCAAGACCATGAAACAATACAATTCTTTTCTCTCACTGAGAAACCTCTGCACTCTGCTGACTGTCTCAATCTGATATAGGAAAAATCAGTCAAATACTTAACCAATTCTCAACCTCTATCTAACCAACCTTTCTCACGCATTCTTGGAGGAATTTTTGCCCTATTAAATAGAATATTACCAAAAATTTATTGCGCAATTCCTTCAAGGCATCATGATGACTCTATAAATGAACTGTACAATTTTCTAATTATACAACTGATAGTCCCTTTAACCTCAGTCTCAATTGGGCCTTTCTTAGAATTGACATGCAACAACTATTTATAGAGAATTATGAGTTAAATGATTAATCACTACTTGTGAATTAAATCAGATTTAATTCACTCGACCTATCACTAGCTCATCTCTCAGTTAGAACTAGTTAAACTGATTTTAACTCAATTAATTGAGTTTACTAATTACAACTCACAAATAACTTTAGCTAGACCCCCTAAAATCACGGGATAAATCTACATGTCTCCTCTCTTACCATCAACTTGAATTTCGTAAGATAACTAAGTCTTCCTGACTTAGTTAACTAGTAAAAGTTGTCATGAGATGAAATTACATTTTTTCTTCCAATTTAATTAAGGGAAAATTAAATCAAAAGCCCCCTTGGGGTGCCATTTCAACAATAAAAGTCTGTTTGAAGAAGTCATCAATGAAAGTTAAAAAGTACTTGAACCCATAGAAAGAAGTAGAAGAAAGTGGACCACATAAATAATTATGAAAAAGTTTCAAAGGGGCCTAGCATGCCAAGAGGCATGTTTTCCAAAATGGTCCTAATGATGTTTACTTAAAAGATAATCATCAAAAACACCATCTTTACAATAAACGAGGGAATACCAACCAAAATATTTTGATTACATAATTGATGTAATGAGCAATAGTTTAGATGAACAAATCACTCATATCAAAGTTTGCTCAAGTTATCACTGTGAGCAATAAAATTGAGGGAAAAGGTGATGACCCAAAGTTCTCAAACTTATACAAATTGGGAATAATATCAACTATTCCAGTGGCAAGGACATGATTATGATCTTTCAAATCCTTAATTACATCATTTTGATTGAAAACTCTTATGTTTTACCTTCACCTAAATGAGTGATTTGATGCATTAATATAAGGTTGCATGAAAGAGTTGAAACACATAATACATTATTGAATTGACCATTATCTACTTGAACCATTCCAGACCGTACAAAACTAAGAGATCTATCATCACCAACAAATATTTCTTTGGTGTTACAATCATTAAGAATATAAAAAATTGACTTTATCCATAGTCATATGATAAGATGCTCTAGAATAAATAAGATACTCATTCGAAGAAGTAGAGATTGCATTGAAGACGAAACCAGAAGCAGACAATGCATTTCCATGAGAAGAAGTGGTATAAAAAGAGTATGTATTAATGTTGTGCTTCAGTATTGCTTCTATGGCCTCTATCTTTTAAAAATGTTTAGACTCGAGATGATCATCTTTCCCACAATATTTGCATTGTCTGTCAATCCTCTTACCCTTTGTCACCATTAGACTAGAAGTTGTCTGAGACTATTTAGAGCCTTTGTTTTTCTTGTTATTGTGAGGATGTTACATCTTTGGATGCTTGATTTTATCTTTTTTTGGGCCATTATGGCATTTTTAGATGTGCTCGCAATGATGATCACTCCAATATGCAAGAGCTTGTTTTTCTCTTTAATTAGAGATTCAAAAAATATTCAAGAAAAGGTTTTTGATATGCATCCCATAAAGCTTCTCTAGTGGCATAAACTGTAGATACAAAATTGGAATATGTAGAACCAAGTTTGAAAGAATAATATATATGCAACGTTCATCATTAAGATCAACTTGACAATGTTCAAGTGTTTTGAATTTAGATGAATAATTTTCAATGCAAGAGAAATCATTAGGACCTAAAGGCATGATATTATTTTTAATCCAATGAGATCTAATCACATTAGGTTCACCAAATATCTTACTTTTCTTAGACATCGTCCGAGTCATCAATTCCTTGAATGTGAAAACAAAAATAAGGTGAAATTGAATCCATGTGCTTCGTCATTCATATTATCCAATTTGGCTCTCTTATCAATGCCAATAAGTTTTTTTTTTTTTTTTGGGTGATCTAGTATAATCCTTTCATTCTTAGTAAATTCTCCATGTGGGTTTTCCATGAAAGGTTGTTGGTACTAGTAAGTAAAATTTCACTTGGCGTTACCATATTAAAATATGGATATAATATGGCTTCAAAAGCTAAAACTAACTATTTGGATGGAAGACTCTTGAAAAAATAGGATTTAAAAAAAAATGCCATTGAAAAAGGACTTTAGAAGTGAAAGTTATGCATTTTTTAAAGAAAAAGGCATTTATGGCAATAAAGAGATGTGTGGCAAGTAGAAACTAACATGGTGATGGATGTTTTGAAGAGAAATATTATTTTCCCTCACTATGTTTGTCTATAACTTCAATTTTACAAATAAATGACTTTAAGAAGTGATCACTGCTCACTTCAAATAAAACAGACGAGAATCACTTTTACAATGACGTTAATTTATAAATGAGAATTATATGCAAAAATAAAAATAAAATATGAAAGTTATTTTATGGTGATTTAATTTTATAATACAAGTGGACTATACTTTACAATAAAGTTATGAAGTAACTTAAGTTTGCATGAAATTTTTCCAAAAGTAACTTAAAAAGATATTTGATTTGAACTTAAGACTTCTTAGTAAATAAAGTAAATTTCAACCAAGTGAATTATGAAAACAAATAACAATAACAGTTAAGGATGGTGGGGGTGTTTTGTTGTTGTTGTTGTCGTTGGAGCTTTGCCTTGAATTGCATGCTTACCAAAATCAATATTAATCCAAATATAAACAAAATTTTGAAAAACAATAATTCAAAAATCAACAACAATGATCATATATATATCCATTAGCTTACACATAAAATGTAAGTTTTCTCTTTGTTTCTAATTTACTGAGATGGCACATAACACACAACAAAGAGCTTATGCACATAAAAAAAACTTTCCAGTTTGTTTCTGATTTTTCGAGATCACATGGAGCATATGGTAAAGAATAAACGTAGACTCAAAAGGGTGACAAACTAGGAATAAAAACATAAAACTGAAATATGAACTCTGTAATTTTTCTAAAAGGGTGTATTTAGACTGTATACCTTTGTATTTGATGAAAAATTCTATATCTTGGAAAAATGGACTTATTTTAGGATGAAATGAAAGGAAGTCTTAACTGAAAGAAATGCTCCAGACATAATGGAATAATTTGTTTAGACCAAAAATGAATATAAATAGTATATCTTAAAATGCTACAACATGAGCTCGAGATCTTGATCAACAATACTAGTAACTCTTCAAATGGGCTATGATACCAAGTTTAATAAAATATAATATTCTATATAGGATGAACACCTTTAGTCACCACTCACACAACTAGATCAACGATCCTAAAGCCAATAATTTTTGGTGGTTAATACCCTATAAGAAGGAAACAAAACACAACCCCAACCAATGTGACCACCTGAGAAAATTTTATTAATGCAAAATAATTACATAAGAGGGTTCTCACAATTGATCATCAACCATGAACCTCCATTTTCTTTAAATAGAGATCATGGAACAATAAGGTGTTAAACCATAAATCAATAGCCATTAATATAAGGAGAATATGATATGTCATATTACTCTATGTCTAGAACATATTGTGACTGTCATATTGCAATGCAACTGATGCATAATAAAGAAAAACAATTTACCTAATAGACACATTAGACTGAGTTGGGATTCATTAACTCCCTGGTGTCTAAATATCCGAACAACATAATCATAGTGGACTTTGCTTCGATCACAAAATATACGACATGAATCATTACATTTCAACTAGGACTTTGAGTTGCCTTCCACTTAATTTGTTTCTTGGGCCAATGACCATTAAGCACTTGTTGTGAGTTATATTTTTAAAAAGTGAGAATAAAAAGCCTATTAAGACCTAACAAGTTTAACTCTACATATTTGAGACAAAGACACACTATCATATATATATTAGAAAGGAAATAAATAAATTGTTTTGATTGTTTTATTTTGGCATAACTTTCCTAACAACCATGCTTCAAGGGGTTCCAAGTAGATGATGGAAAACGAATTGGATTTTCATATCATAATCGGAAGGTCGAATTTCCCACCAAATTAGTAACCATTAAACATCAACTTATAGCTTATTCAAGAACCTTTTTTCTCATGTTTTTAAGTGTTAAATATTTTCTTTGTAGAGTTCTCATCCCACCCACAATTTCCACTTGTTTTTGGAAATTGAGAAGCAAATTTAGAGTTTCAATCCATCTGTTTTGATAAAATAATATGGATCTTATTTAACGAGTATCAAAAACAAATTCTCAATCATTCTAACAAAAAACTCCCAGTGGTGAGAAAAAATAACTTTGTGTGGAATTACTACCAAAGGTTGCCTTCAAGGTTTCTATAAAATGTATTTTTTAGGGAAAGTATTAAGAGGGGGGATTTAGGTATCACCAGTTTTTAAATGGATTCATTTAAGATAAATTTCCTAGAAGCCACATGAGAGTGATTCTAATTAGACAAGGTAAAATGAATTGGATTTTCACATTATAACCACTAGGTTGTAGAAATTATGTTGTAGATTTTCAATTGCTCATGAAGTTTTAATCAAAATCACAAGACACAAACCTACTATACTGCTCCATGGAAATTAATTCACAATCTAGAAGAAAAATATCAGACATGCAAGAAGAAATAACACACATGCAACAAGTATTTTTATCTGGGGAAAACAATCTCCTAAAAATCCCTAATGCCTCTTTCATTAATCAAACAAATAAAGATGTATTACAATTTCTTTTCTCAATTGAGCTCACCCTACAAATGCGAAACCTATCTCTCTGCTCACTTCTCTGATCCAGACTTAGTCAATTTATGTCATAGCTTGAGCTCATATTTCCTTGCACTGTTCCTTGAGGAATCAAACCACTACTATTTAGGAAATTCCTCAAATCGAATTGCACAATTCCTTAGGCTGATCATCTAACTGCATGCAACACCTGTACACTCAAGACTAGTCTACAACTGATGTGACACTACCTTAAAATCTCTACCAAGCCCGTTGAACTCAAATTCTTTGCATGCACTAGATATTTTGGGTTGATTGATCAATTAACTGGATGATCACTAAGTTTGATTGAAGTCCCACTGCACAACTTTACCCTCCAACCGTTGGAACTAGTTTAACTGAAAACAACCTTAGATAACTAACCTTGCTTGCTAAAAATTAACAATCACACATGCTTAACTCAACTCTAAATCCTGCAACGCGAATTTAATAAGTAAACTGGATGACACAATCCATGTCACACAAGTTAATATCATCCAAGTTTTCTGTTGATGTGTAAAAATCAAATTGAGAATTTATTTCTACATTTTTCAACACTACCTCTCAACAAGAAAGGGATTATCAACCACCCCTATCCTACACTTGTGGGACTCAAACTTCCCTCTCGACAAGAACTTTGTCAAAATGTCAGCAGCTTGTTCCTCTGTCAGAATGTACTGCAACAACATTATCTGCCTCTGAACACAGTTTTGTAAATGGTGATACCATATATCTATATTCTTCGATCGATCACGAAAAAAATGAATTTTAAAGAGCTTGATGCAACTTTTATTATCACAGTAGATCAAAATTGTATCCATCATCTGACCAAAAATCCAACAAGTATCTTTCTCATCTATACCGCCTCACATGATGATTGACTGGAAGCCATGTATTCCACTTCTACCGAGCCGAGTGCCATAGATCTTTTCTTTTTGATGTACAAAGAAACCGTTGTGGACCTAACAATGAAAATTTCACTTGATGTACTATTTCAGTCTGATGGAATCCCTGCCCAATCTGCATCTATGAAGCCACATAACTTTACTCCCTTTATCCGTATGTACCATAGTCCAAACTGGGTAGTGCCTATGAGGTATCATAGAACATGCTTAGATGCCCTCCAAAATAATTTGGTTGGACTAACCATAACTTGGCTCAGTTGGTTGAATGCATAGCACATATCTGGCCGTGTATTCACAAGATACATTTGTGAACCCACCAACTACTGGTAAATAGTAACATCCACTTCCTCACCTGAAGTGTCACCCTCTTTCCTCCAATTGGTCGCTAGAGGTGTCTCCATGGGTTTGCAATTGTCCATGCAAAAAACTTTAAGTATCTCATTGGAATACTTTCCCTAAAAGACAAACAATTCCCCATCTCCTTGCCACACTTCCAATCTGAGGAAGTAGTGCATGATACCCATGTTCTTAATTTCAAACTCTCTTGTAAGGTCCTCCTTGCAATATCTGATCAATTGCTCATCACCAGTTAAAATCAAGTCATCAACATATAAGACAATAATAAAAAATTTAGCTTCTACCAAAACGTGATAGAGGTTTGCATCCGCTTCACTTTTGGTGAAGCCCAAACCGGTGAGATAGATATCTATCCTGGTGTATCAAGCATAATGTGCTTGCTTGAGACCGTACAACGCTCGCTTGACTCTACACACATGAGAATATCAATCAAAATTATTGAAGTCATCTTGTTGCTCGATATACACCTACTCCTCAATAAATCCACCAAGGAATGCTATTTTTGCATCCATCTAGTGGATCTTCCACCCCATCTGCACAACCAGAGAAAGAATTGATCTGATGGATGAGTACCTTGCTACAGAGGAAAAGGTCTCCTCATAGTCAATCCCTTCAAATTGAGAGTATCCTTTAGACACAAGTCTGTCCTTGTAATTTTCTATGCTTTTGGTTGTTGCCTGATTTACCTAGAATATCCATATCGAACCCATAACTAATTTATCTATTGGTCTTGGGAACAATTCCCAAACACTTTTCTTTACAATGCATTCATACTCCCCCTTTGTATCAACCCACTCTCTTCTCCTCAATTTGTGGCTTCTCCACAACTTCTTGAGGTTCCTCCTTTGCAGCTAAGAGCTCCTCTTCTGGTGGATACAAAGCACCCTCTCAAGAGAGCACCACATTACTTTCTCCTCATCAAATTTTACATCCCTTTGCACAGCTGTCATTCTGAGGGATGGCAAGTACACACGATAGTTGTGGGGATTTACTGTGTAACCCAAAAATACCCTGAACTTTGCTATTGGCTCTAGCTTCTTCCTTAATTCTTTGGAGGCATGGTAGTAGACATAGGGTCCAAAAATCCTGAAGTGAGACACATCCAACTTCCTTCCCTAGAAATCCTACTTTAGTGTAATCATGCCTAAATTACGATGAGGACTCCAGTTCTGAAAATATATTGTTGCATTGCATTCTTCGACCCACAATTATAGAGCTAGGCCTTGGTCATGCAACATCACCCTCGTTGCTCCCACAATGCTACGATTCTTTCTCTCAATGACCCCATTCTGCTGTGGGCTGATGTTAACTCTCAAAAAATGCCTTCTTTTGCACATTTTTTTAAAAACTCATTAGACACGTACTCACCTCCATTATCGCTCATGAGAGCCTTCACCTTCTTTCCGGTTTCTTTCTTAATTCGTGCCTTGAATTTTACAAACTTGGAGAATGTATCATCTTTCTTCCGCATGAAGAAGATCCATCACTTCTGTGAGAAGCCATCAATAAAAATGAAAAAATATTTGTGCTTGGAAATGGAGGCTATCGAGAAAGGTACAAAAACATCAAAGTGGATCCTTTCTAGCACTGCATGTGCTTTTCTATCTCGATCATGGGAAGTGGATTTTGTGTACTTACCCAAAGTACATCCTTTGCATACATCTTGCTGCTCAAGTGCTACTTTGCAGAGGTCTATGGTTATCTGCTGCATGATCTTCAAAGCGTCATGATGAAAATGGCCAATTATTCTATTCAAAAGTTCACCAACATTGCAAATCTACACCTTCTCTACCTTTGCGTTTAATGCAACACAATATTCCACATCTATATTTTACATGTTCTTCACAAAAACCCTTATCTACTTCACCTGTGTCGTGGCTATGTGTCTGAGGAATTCCTTTCCTTTGCTGAAGATCACATCATAACCAAAATATTCCAAAACTGCAACATAGATGATATTTTTATTTAGGTCTAAAACGAACATGACATCATTGAGCCTAAGGGGGGAGACTGACTCCCTCTTAAAGGTGACTGTAACAATCCCAGTTGTGTTGTACCTTCTGCCGTCCCCAATATCAATGTGCATCTTCAAGTCTTTCTCCTCCAGGTCACTGAAAAAATATCTATTCCTTGTCATATGGAACTATGCACCGGGTCCAAGTACCACACGCTCCCCATCACTGTGCTGACCATGAATGCAATGAGGGTAAATTCAAGCTTGAACTGTGAAGCCAAGGCCTCACATGTTGCTACTCCTAAGGTATTCTTGCTTGCCTTCTTGTGTGGACACTTTGTGGCACAGTGGCCAAATTCAAGACAATGGAAGAATTTAATTTTTGAGAAATCTTTATTCTTGCCCCCTTGACTAGATTCTGGTTTAGATTTGGATTTCTTACCTTTTCCCTTCTTTTCCTTTCCAACCAATGCAAAATTTTCTTCATCCTCTCCTTTTGGATGAAGTCACATCTATGGTATTCCGACTTATTTCCTCCTGTACCAAATCAGACCATAGGCGCTCCCAATTCAGTAGTTTCTCCCTCCCATTCACCGAATCTTGATAGTTGTTCCAACTCTTCGGAAGGCCCAGAAAGGCTAGGCTTGCTAAGTCTCCTTTAGAGACATTAACAACGACTCCTCCAAGTTCATCACAAAACAATGTGAACCTACTCAGATACTGCAGAATTGTGTTGTTCTTTCGCATCTTGATACTTTGAAGTGTATCCTTGAGCGCCAACTTCCTATGGTATCTATTATTTTCAAACAATTTTTTCAGTGCTTTCCACATCCCAAACATAGTTTATCTTCCATGGATATTTGAGACAATGTGATTCAGTACTCCCTCCAATATGATTCACCTCACTTTGACTACATATTTCTTCCATTGAGCACAATTCTAGGCATCATATTCCAGTGGTTGTGCAACATCTGTCTTGATGTATTGTAGCAGTCCATTTTCATCCAATACCGCCTCCATGTGATCCTTCCATGCAAAAAAATTAGAGGTGTGTTCCAAGGAATACTCTAGCCTTAATCCATCGAAGGCCATTTTCTTAGTTATGAATGAAACCCGCACAACTGATTTCCAAATTTGAACCTCTAAGAAACAACTTCAAATTTCTGCTCTACTGTGAATCCTGCTCTTATACCATGTAGAAATTATGTTGTATATTTTCAATTTCTCATGAAGTTTTGATCAAAATAACAAGACACCAACCTACTCTATTGCTCTACAGAAAGTATTTCACAATCTAGAACAAAAATATCAGATATGAAAGAAGAAATAACACACATGCAACAAGTATTTTTATCTGGGGAAAGAAATTTCCTAAAAGACCCCAATGCCTCTTGCATTAATCAAATGAATATAGATGTATTATAATTGGTTTTCTCAACTGATCTCACCCTGCAAATGCACAACCTATCTCTCTACTCACTTAAGGCGTCCGACCCAGAATTAGTCAAATTTTGACTTGACTTGAGCTCCTATTTCCTTGCGCTATTACTTGAGGAATAAGGCCCCTATTATTTATAAAAATCCTCAAATTTAATTTTGCAATTCCTCAGGCTGATCATCTGACTGCAGGCAACACCTGTACACTGAAGGCTAGTCTACAACTGATGTTGCACTATCTTGGAATCTCCACCAAGCATGGGGAAATCAAATTCTCTGCATGCAATAGCTATTTTGGGTTGACTGATCAATTAAACGTATTATCATTGAGTTTGAATGAATTCCTACAGCACAACTTGACCCTCCACTAGTTCCTCCAACAATTAAAACTAGTTTAACTGAAAATAACCTTAGATAATTGAACTTGATTGCTAAAAATTATCAACCACACATGCTTAACTGAAATATAACTCATCCAACTCGTATTTACTCAGTAAAATGGGTGACACAAGCGATGTTACACAAATTAACATCATCCAAGTTGTCCGTCGATGCATAAATTCGAATTTTCTCAATTTAATCAAGGCAAAATCAAAATGAGAATTCCTTGCTGCATTTTTCAACAAAGGTTTGGTTTCATAAAAAAATAGAAATTGTTTCCTACATTGGAGGAAATTTTAGCCTAAAAGTAGCCTCCTAAGGAAAAATTATAAAATAATAAAATACTAATTATGAATTTTGGAGGGGAAATAAGGGTTTTTTTGTTTTTTTGTTTTCATTGTATTTTCGGCTTATTTTCTTATAAGTTTACTCAAATTTCAAGTGTCGACACTCATTGGATGAAAAATTAAATTACTCATCCAACGGGTACTCATTATGCATACTTTTGATAATACCCACATTCATAAAATTGAAGATACATTAAAAAACATGTTCAACACATTTTTTTAATGTATCTTAAATTTTTATCAATACGGGTCTTCTCAAAAGTATGGATAATGAGTACACATTGGATGCAGAATTTAATTCCGCATCCAAAGAGTGTATACACTTTATATTTGAGTAAAACTATAAGGATATAAGCCGAAAATACAATTAAAAAAGTAGTTTTTTTTTCCCCTCCAAAATATTTATATGTACCTATTTTTAAATTTAAAGGATTTTGATTGGTTTTATATTATATACGTGAAAATTTCATGGACACTTGCAGACTAAAATTTCCTCTAATGTGAAAACCAGAAACACCATTCTTTTAAAATAGGAAAACCAGAAACACAATTCCTTTGAAATAAGAAAACCAAAAATTCCATTCTTTTAAAATAAACCGTAAGTTGTCATAATTAATATTCCCAAATGAAACATGCCAAAAAAGACTAAATGCCATTCTACCTTCATTGTGACGAGTGAGGTTTGTAGGATTTTATGCATGTGTAGATGTCCCCTTTAACTTCAACAATCTTTCATTTTCCACCCCTATCATCATGACCATGTTAATAGAATCCCTCCTTTGTTCAACTTTTCCATCAAAGATGTGAATGAAATATCCTTCCTATAAAATGTGCATACGATACAAAAATTTCCTCTACAACTCAAGAAGATAGAGAAAATGTAGAAGATAATATAGGAATTGAGGCAACTTGAGTTTGATTGTGCCAATTCTCAAAGGTTTGGGACTAGATTTGTCTGCAAAATGCACTATGCCATCTATATTTTCATTAAGTATTTCAAATAATTCTCTATTGAAAGGTCACGTGTCATGTTTCACTTGTGTCAAGCAACCGATAATCTCTTCAAGAAGCACATGAAGAATTAAATAAATCTTCATTTACTCCAAAATTGCAGTGAGCAACAACATAATTAGAAAATTTAGGTGCATTACCTTTTGCTAGATCTGAAATTTTGCCTTCATCTGCCTTTTATTCTTATATTTCTTTGATCCTCTCCCATGGGAATTTGCATGTCCTTGAATTATATCCATTCTGCCACAACAGAAAAAGTAGAGATTTGGTATCTTGCTTCAGTTGTGTTTAGCTCTCCTGCATTTGAAGTTCTTTCTTCGACATCCTCTTTTACTACTTTCTCCTCTAGAAGAATCACGTGGTTAATTATTTCATTTCTAATTATGAGCATAACATATGTTTTCTTTAGGGAGTCGAGCTTTTGTATTTGTATTTCCAAACACTTTCTCACATTTTTCAACTTTCTGCACCAAAGAGTCATATGTAATGAGCTTCACCTAAGCACTAGCTTGCAACAACTCAAGATAATGAGAGTATATAGGGTAGAGAGCCCTCATGAAGGTTGTGAGAGGAAGACATATCTTGACTCTAGTGGAATCTATGTTACACATGATGGATTTGATCTTTGATGCTAAAGCCATGGGATCTTCATCCTTCAACTTGAGTTTGAAGAGTTTTACTAGTAGTTTATGAATTTAAGTTTCGAATGAATCATACAAATATTTTAGCTTCTTCGAAGCACCATAAATTGTAATGAGAGACTATGCTTTCTTGTATTTGTTCTTCTAGATGAAAAATTATTTGGTAGATGTAGGATTTACTAGTTATCTCATCTTCTATTTCACCTTTGATCCTAACTCATCCTTAGCTTCCCCAATGGGATCTCCTTTAGAAATGCCATCCCACATATAATTGAAGATCAATGTTCTCTTAATCTTATTGAATTATTTAAGGTAGTTCTCAAGTTTCCAGTCAAAACCATGAAAATTATGAAATTGAGAGAATACTTCTTCAATAAGATTTGAGTTTATCAATATATCTGCAATGACATTGATCTTTGGTTTTTTCTTGAAAAAAAATATAATCTCACAAGTTATTTGACTAGTTTTTCAAGTTATATCGATACTTAAGTGTGATTGCATTGGATTATCTCTATGCACTCTCTTTCCAACAACTTATTTGTCCCCAACACTTCAAGTATTTACTATATTCAGGATTAGAAACAAATTTCAATATCATAAGAAACAATATAACATTTTTTCACCATTTCATGATTATATCATTTAAGATCGATAAATATAGGTAAATCCTTATCAATACATCTTACAAGCACGAAGCTTAGTCCTATTTCTCGGAGCTCTCACTAATATATAACCACTCGGTAGTAATCACTTCCACACTTTGAAGATAGGCTAGAATCAATAACCCTGATGCATGTTATCAACAAGATGAAAAAAAACAATTATGTGTTAGGGTTGGTGGCTAATATACTCAAACATGACTCACATTAGAGGAATTTTGAGGTCTAAAAAGGGCCTCCTAAGGAAATTATAAAATAATAGTGGAAATAATAAAATAAGATTAGATTACATCATCAAATTTTAGAAGGAAAAAAAGAAAAAAACTACTTTTTTCAACTTATCTCCCTATGAGTTTACTCAAATTTCAAGCATGAACACTCGTTGGATGTAGCATTTGATTCCTAATCCAATGAATAAACATGTTTCATACTTTCGATGGACCATGCCACACGAAAAATGAGAAATACTTGAAAAACACGATTGCAATCACATTTTTTCATGTATTTCTCATTTTTCGTATAACATGGTACATCGAAAGTATGTAACATGGGTACTCCTTGGATGAGGAATTAAATTTTTCATCCAACGAGTGCTCTCGCTCGAAATTTGAGTAAAAAATCAGGGAGATAAGTTAAACATACGAGTTTGAAAAGTAGTTTTATTATTTTACTATTTTTTAATCTTTTTACTTTTTTTACTCCAAAAATGGTGAATCATCCCCCATGGTTGACATCATCATCTTGAATCCTATTAGTTCTTATAAAGTTTATTTTGGCTGTAAATTTTTCTTAGGCGACTCATTTTAAACCTCAAAATTTCTCTAATGAACCTGTTATCATGAGTTACTTTAACACATAGATAAATGGGTTGATTAGATCTTGGGTGAGGATTCAACCCTCAACCATCAACATGTGCTCTTGGATTTCAATCATTTTGGTATCATCCATGTCTTAAGAACTAGGGTAGAAAAATGACGCCCATCAAATCCTTGCTTCTAGTAAGGGGATTCAACCAAGTGGTAAGGGGTTACATAATGGTTTGGGTGCTGAAATTCACAAAGGAACATAAAAACCCCATTGTGGGCTTCAGGAGAGTTACTAAGCACAAATAGATATTGAGTTGCAATTAGGGCACACAGAGAATATGAGAGCAGTCAAGGCTGAGGAGAACGACCAACAAATATGGTTTTCTATTTATAGAATATATAAAGAGAACTCAACTTGAATCTCACTGAGTGAAGGCCAGTTGGGCTTATAATTAATGGAAAAGGGGTAGAAGTGATGATAGAGAGATCGAGAGGGAAGAATTCTTGAGCAAGATTGGAGTAAGAAATAAATCTAATGCCATTTCATAGATAACTTCATAATTAGATTTATTTATTATTAAGGTGCCGCTAGGTATATAAAACAATTAATGAAACCTTTGATTTCAAACTAATCTCCCTATGCAACACCATATCCTTCTCCTGAACAAGACACCATTAGAAGAAGGAGTCCAATTGGGTGATTTTATTGAGAGGATTGAGAGGTTGAGTATTGATAATAATATGGCACCACTAAAAACAAATTTGGACTTCTTCAGAAACATCCAAAATGGTTCATGAAGACACTTAAATGTGTCCATCTTAATGAGGTGGGAAATACTGGAACCATAAATTATCCAAGACAAGACGGGGTAATGTAGATAATTCAAAGTCAAGTGATGTAGATGATATGGATGTTTCATACAATTGTGAATTTAATTTATAAACTAACTTTGAGTCAAATTCCTTTGAATACGCTACTTCTCATGATTAATGGAGCGAATCGATGTAGGAGTATGCTACTCTAATCACGAATGCGATATGGAAGTTAGTGGGCCAACCATTTTCCAAACCAATTGGTTGAAAGTGGGTCTTAAAAATAAAGTATAAATTAAATGAATCACTTGACAAGCACAAAGTAAAAATCATGGAAAAAATATTTGCATAGAAAGAAGGAATTGATAATGAGGATATTTTTTCCACTAATAGGCCACTATCCAAACTCTATTTGTCTTAGTAGTACATAATGGATGAAACATTATTCAAGTGAATGTGACAATTATTTTCTTGAATGAACACTTGAAAGATAATGTCTTCATGTCTTAGCTCAAAGGTTTTATCATGAAGGGACAAGAACAAAATGATTACAAATACATCAAATCCTTTTATGGACTAAAAAGAGCACCACCAATCTGGTATGAAGAGTTAACTCAACATATTATAAAGTTAAAAATAAAGTTGTTTAACCTTGATGATGCAAATTTATTTGTTAAGAAAGTTGGGAAAATTTTTGTATATCTTATAGTATATGTAGATGATCTATTGGTAACAAGGATGATATGAACAAAGTTCATTATCATGCAAAGTTTTCAAAATGTATAAAATATGAGGATATTCATCATTGGATAAATAATATTTATACATAAAAAATTTTGTGTATGAAAGTGATATTGTTGAACACAATGAGGGCGCCATATGTATAGCTAGATGAAAGTTCTCTTTAATAAGGAGTCATGTCTTTTGGGACAAACCCTTTCATAACTAATTATACTTTGTTAATCCTTATTTATCATATTATTTATATTATTTTATACATAGTTATGTTCATAACATTACCTTCCCCTTTAGAAATCATTTTTCCTCAAAACATGTTTATGGAAAGGCTTGATGTGACTTTTCGTGTCTTGTAATCTTTTTGCATCTTTCTTAATTTTTGGAGTTGTTATCTTCTATGATAGAGGAAAATATGAACTTCTGAGTACATATAAAAATTTGTGAACTAAAAAATGGCTAACCGTCCCAATTCCATCCTTTAAGGGAATCTACACTTATTTTATATTAGAGACAAATTGTTATTATGAAAATAAATTATGTTGGAGAGCATAAGACAATTGTTTCCTTTATGAATAATGTTGATACATTGACTAATTAAATCATCTTCTTTTATAATGAGTTTTCCCATAAGGTGTTTTTGTAATATAATTTTCTTTTGACATGCTTGTATTATTTTCTTACTTATTTTTGACATGTGATCTTCATCACACATTGATGTTGTTGGGTTGATTACTAGATCTTCATTTTGAATTTCCATTGTCTTTATGGTAATATTAGAGTATGCTTTTACTTCAATTGCATTAGAATCTTTTTTTAATTATGAGGTTAATGGAATTTGTATGTGTTCCATTCTTCCCAACTTGGCATTTTTACCTCGAGACTTTGAAGCTTTTTTCTGGATAAGCTATTCTATTATATTTTCCAATCACTGCTTCGTAGGCTTGGACTTCTTGACTTGTGCAAGTAATTTCTAACCATGATCTTTTAAGTGAGTAATTTCTTCATTTTTATCTAATATAACTTCGTCAAATTCTTACTACATCTTTGATATTAACTTTTGATTTCTTAAGCATCATTTTCAAGATATATTTAGTGTCTTATGATGAAGATTTATTGATTTTGATTTCATTATAATGTCCTGGAATGCCATCATCTTCTTCTTATAAGGAAACATTAAAAAAAAAATCCATGTTTAACATGAAGATAACCAATTCTTTAAACCAAGGTAAACTAAGAATTATGTCTATCTATTCTTTAAACATAGTTATGACACTGAATTGAGATACACATTCATAATAACCAATTATTGCTTGCAAATCCTTAATTTTGCATTGTGATTTGAAATAAATAATATTTCTTCTCAATTATATTTGGTGTCTAGAATTAATAATTGATTGTTCAAATTAATGTTAATGTGATTTTCCTCACAATTCTCATTGATAAAGATTTTAATCATTTTTCTTTGAATATTCCTCTTCAATGTACATAATCCATAACATGAGATCATACTACCTTTATAAAATAATCTTCATCTCTGATTTTCAAATTTGATATTTAATCTCAAACAATTAAATACATTTGAAAACTTCAATAAATATTTATCTTAGTGCTTTAACATTCAAATATTATTTTATAATATCCCATTTTTCCTTATAACTTGTACTTATTAAATTTATATTTTGTTTTATAATAAATATTAATACAAATAAATATACCTATTTAAAAAGAATATATATATGTGTGTGTATTCTTTTTAAATAGGTATATTTATTGGTATTAAGATTTATCATAAAACAAAATATAAATTTAATAAGTACAAGTTATAAGGAAAAATGGGATATTATAAAATAATATTTGAATGTTATCTATATATATATATATATATATATATATAGTTTTATAATAAATCTTAATACCAATAAATATACCTATTTAAAAAGAATATATATATATATATATATATATATATATATATATATATATATATATATATATATACATATACATGTATATATATACATATATATATATACATATATATATATATATATATATATATATACATATACATATATACATATATACATATATACATATATATATATATATATATATATATATACATATACATATACATATACATATATACATATATACATATATACATATATACATATATATATACATATACATATACATATACATATACATATATATATACATACATACATACATACATACATACATACATACATACATACATACATATATATATATATATATATATATATATATATATATATATATATATATTCCGGTCTACTATAAAGGATGGGATTTGATATTATTAACACAACCAAAAACTCTTATATAATTCTTCTCATGCCTTTACTTATCTTGAATAGGGCCTTTTCGTTGCTTTCTAAATGTGTTTTGTTGCGGGAATATGGACCTAGAAAGGTTTTTTTTCTTCGAAGGCAATGATATAAAACCTTTTGTATTGTCATCTAAGTTGGTCCCCTTTAGGGGAAGTATTATAGTGGTGGGATGGGAAAGAACTGTGTGGTCAAATCTTGCTCTTTCTTTCCTTGGTTAGCTAGCATAGCACAATTATCATACCTGCATTCACGAAGGTCAAAATTGGACCTTCTATATGGGTGAATGGTTTCGATTGGTACAATATCCATTTGTTATCAAAGAAATTAATTACCAATGGTTGTAGGTGTATTTGGGTAACAATATGTACTAGAGGACCGAATTGATGTTGATTGTATGGAATAAGTATAGAACTCAATGTTGTATGTTTGTATAGTAACAATTGCATGCGAATGGGTACAAAAATTATGGCTATGTTTGATCCAAGTGGATATTGGTGACCACCCGCCTATTCCACTACTGAGTTTCATCAGTTTTCTTATTTACTATTTTTAGCAGTTTTTCAGGTTCTGAACTTTTGGAGCTGTTTTGAGGCCTAAATTGGCGTAGTTCTCAGAGAGATCTTTCCAACGAGGTATCATATGCGCCAAACGGATGTAATATGACCAAGTTACGAACCTGGGAAGTTGGCTGCCCAACTAACCCCAACAGGGTCCATAAACTCTTGGTGTTACAATTCCTTAGGCTAGGGTTTTTGTTGTTTATGGTTTTCTATTATTTTTCAATAATAAAAAAGCCCTTGAGCCTCATTTTAACACACAGAGGCATGTAGCCTCCACACCTCTTCTCAGATATAAGCTACCATCGCCCTAGCTAGTTTATGTCCATTCTATCTGTAAGCATAATTCAGTCATTTGATATTAATGAAATTGAGTTTTATTTCTGCTACATCTTTGTGTTTATGTTTATTTCTGTATTTTATTCCGTTTCTGCAGAAATCTAGATTCAGGTTATGGCTTCTTGAGGGTTTGAAACATATTTCAATTTCAACATTTTGCAGTAATCTTCAATAAAATTCATGCAAGTGCCAAGGTCTCCACACATCATATTAGAGAGTGAAAAATATATCATTTGAAATTTCTTTTTATTATCTCAAATGGGGTTTTTACGGAATTTGATTTTGTTTCCTGGTTTGACAGATATGAGCAATTGAAGTTGCACCTGTCTGGAACACTGCACCACCACGCGTCCTCTAAGTTTGTGGAATCATTTTCTCACCCCATAGGTCATCAAATTTCAAGTATCTTATATCATTGTAAATATCTATTCAATACCTCAAATGGGTGTTTGACAGAACCTAATTTCATCACCTATAACATAAGTTATCTACAAAGTTGCAACAAGATGTCCATTTCAACCAAGATATGGATCAATAGTATCAGAGTGATCTGCTCTTTCTCGATATTTCTTTGCATGTCCCCAATGAGGTCGGGTTATAAGGAGTTAGGGATCGATCTGGTTGAACCTTTGCAATACTAGCCTCGCAAACCCTGATGGCCTCCCCTGGTGGATGAAAAGAAGTATGAGAGAACATGAGATCCTATCAAAATATTGCTTGAGGAGGCCCTCGAGAAACAAAGGAACGCGGCGATAAATAACTTTGCCTAGATCCTTCAATGACTTCACATCGGTGGTGCATCTATATCCAACAACCATTCTGGAGGCGCCACTCCTTTCAAGGTACAAGTGAACTTCGACATTCCTGTATTTGAAGGCCATATAAATGTAGATGTCGTAGATAGATGGTTTAATTTGCTGGAAGGGTATTTTTCGATCCATGATTTCTCTGACTGAGAAAAGATTACTTTTGTACTCCTCAAAGCTGCCCCCCATGTCAAAGACTGGTGGGAAGTGAGCAAAAGGATAAGAGGGAACCCTGTCTGTTCTCGGCCGTACCCACTTGGAATTAGTTCCGAGTCGACATCAAGGAAAAATATTACCCCATTGGGAGCTATGAGGACAAGAACATCCAATGGACCACGTTGCGGCAGCAAAGAGGTCAAGATGTGCATGAGATGACGAATTTGTTCCATACCCTGTGCACAAAGTTGGGTATTAAATATTCAGAGAGACATTTGGTGCTCAAGTACCGCAACTGTTTACATAGATAAATTCAGGAGGAAATGGAGTTCCTCGAAATTACCTCGCTTGGCGCAACATATTGATATGCCACCAAGATCAAACAAAAATTTAAGCAGAAGAAGAAAGACTTTGGATCCGTGAATCCGAAGCCAGGGAAAGGCGCCCCCGAACCACAGAACAACGGGCATAGCCAAAGAAATGTGACTCAAAAAAACACCACAAAGCCAAATAAGGACATGAAGAAGTGGTGTGAATTTCATAATACCTCCACTCACAACACAAGCGAGTGTCAGACCAAACTTTCGCTAGTGGCCGAAATGAAGGCATCCAAATCAAATGCATGTTATGATTCTGAGTCAGAATTGGACAAAGGGAATGAAAAAGGGAACCAAATCATTGATGTGGATCCTAGTGCCACTGTTTCCACCACTGGGTTCCAGAGGGAGGATCCAAAAGATCCAAAGGAGGGTGAGCGTCTCTTCCATTCGCAGATGTGGGTGAAGGGTTATCCACTGCAATTCCTTGTCGATAACAGAAGTCAAAAGAATCTCATTTCAACATAGGTCGCGAAGTGCCTCGACCTACCAACCACAACACACCCGCGGCCATATACCATCGAGTGGCTTCACCAAGGAAGAGATCTCCGCGTCAGCCAATAGTGCCGCCTTCCATACAACATCAAGCCCTTCATGGATGAGGTACTATGTGATGTTGCTCCTCTTGATGTCTCTAATGTATTATTGGGCCAACCATAATCGTGGAAGCGACATGCTGTGTATGAGTCTAAGCCTCATTCTGTTATTATTACTTGTACATGATACCAAAGGTAGTACCACCTTCCACCATCTCTTTGATTATTGCAAAGCAACACAGTAATATTATTTCCCAAACCAAGAAATTTGTTTTCATTACAATTCGTCTACAGGGTAAGAAGAAGATTATGGCCACAACCTCCAAACAATGCTCCCCTGCATGACAACAACAAATGGACAAAGTTGTGGAGGAATACAAGGAAATTTTCTCCTCACCCACAGAGGTTCCTCTATAATGTTAGGTCAAACAATCCATTGATCTAATCTTAGGCACACCACTACCTGATGTTTCCATACCTCATTTGACCACATAGACAGAATCTTCACGTGTACTCTCTGACGTCCGCCAACAGGTCCATGAAATATTGGAGAACTCCAATGCTAAGTAAAAGCAACGCCATGATCAACATCGAGTGCCACACAAGTTCCAAGTGGGAAACACATTTTTTACATTTGCAGAACGAGCGCCTCTCTGGACCTCATCGCAAGCTATGCCCACTTCAAAGCAGGCCAACTCCTTCACCAGGGAAAGTGGTTCACAAGGGACCAGGTTCAACAAAAAATTCCCTACCTCATGGAGGCTTTGCACGCAATGGAGACCATTTATTCCTAAAGGGGGAGGAAGGATCCAGGTGGATATTGGTGGCCACCTGCCTATTCCACTAGTCAGTTTCATCAGTTTTCTTATTTACTATTTTTAGTAGTTTTTGGGTTCTAAACTTCTAAAGCCGTTTTGAGTCCCGATGCGGTGTATTCCTCAGATAGATATTTCCAACGAGGTATCATACGTGCCAAACGAAGATACTATGACCAAGTTACAACCCTGAGTAGTTGGCTGGCCAACTAACCCTAACGGGGCCCATAAACTCTTGGTGTTGCAATTCCTCGGGTTAAGGTTTTGGTTGTTTATGGTTTTATCTTATTTTTCAACAATAAAAAGGCCCTTGAGCCTCATTGTAACACATTTCAAGGGCATGTAGCTGCCACATCTCTTCTCAGAGATAAGCTACCATCGCCTTATCTAGTTTATATCCATTCTGTCTGTAAGCATATTTCAATCATTTGATATTAATGAAATGAATTTTTATTTCTGTTACATCTATGTGCTTATGTTTATTTATGTATTTTATTCCGTTCTTGCATAAATCCAGATTCAGGTTACGGCTCCATGAGGGTTTGAAACATATTTCAGTTTCAATGTTTTGCAATAATCTTCAGTGAAATTCATGCAAGTGCCACGGTATTCACAGATCATATTAGAGAGTGAAAAATATCTCATTTGAAAGTATTTTTTTATTATCTCAAATGGGTTTTTTACGGAATTTGATTTTGTTTCTTGGTTTTAGAGATATGAGAAATTGAAGTTACACCTGTCTGGAACACTATGCCGCCGCGCGTCCTCTGAGTTTGTGGAATCATTTTCTCACCCCATAGGTCATCAAATTTCAAGTGTCTTATATCATTGGAAAAATCTATTCAATACCTCAAATGGGTCTTTGACGGAATCTGATTTCAACACCTATAGAAGAAGTTATCAATAAAGTTGCAGCAAGAGGTCCATTTCAACCAAGGTCCAAATCAATGTTATAGTTGAAATTTGTACAATGATGACTATCGGTGGCAACTAGTTTTATTTCCTTGAATAATTTCATACATACAAGTTCTATGACGATAATTTTCCTCTGCTTTTTGTAATCATGCTCTGTAACACATGATTTATCGTCTACACTATTTATATTATGACTTGAAGAAAATTAAGGTTTAATGGGTTCTATGATTTTTTTAATTATTATTTTTATTTTTTCCCTTCAACTTTGTAGTGGGTTGATTTTGTTTTCATTTTTTTTTTCTAGGATTTTTGGTCTAACACCAAATTTAGAGAAAACTCTGAAAGTTGTGGCAAAATGGCCACTTAGACAAGTCTTGTATTAAATGCTAAAATATTTTATGTCCAATGGCTAGGATCATAGACAAAACTCTGACACCAAATGATACAAACAAAGTTCGTTATCATACAAAATATTTAGAATATTTGGAATATGAGAATATCCATCATAGAATAAATAATATTTACATATAAAATGTTTTGAGTATAAAAGTGATATGATTGAATACAATTAGGGCCCTATATATAGTTAGATGAAAATTCGCTTTCATAATTAATTATACTTTGTTAATCATTATTTATCATCATTATTTATATTCTTTTATACATAAGTATGTTCATAACATTGCCTTTCCCTTTAGAAATGCTTTGTCCTCAAAGCATGTTTATTTAAAGGTTTGATGTGACATTCTATATCTTGTAATCTCTTTGCATCTTTCCCAATTGCTAGAGTTTTTAACTTTGTTGTTAGATGAAAATGTGAATTTCTAAGCGCAAAGAAAAAATTGTGAACTGAAAAATGATCTGACTGTTCCAATTCGATCCTCTGAGAGACTCTGAACTTATTTGATATCTGAGACAATTTTTTATTATAGAATTGAATTGTGATGGTGAACACAAGACAATTGTTTCATTTATGAATAATGTTGATACATTGACAGATTAAAGCATCCGCTTTTATGATGAAGATGTCCATAAGGTGTTTTTGTAATATGATTTTCTTTTAACATACTTAGTTTTTTGTTGACTTGTTTTTGACATATGATATTCATCGCATGCTGATGTTGCTTGGTTAATCAATGGATCTTGATTTATAATTTCCATTGTCTGTATGGAAACATCAAAGTATGTTTTGAATTCAATTTCATTAGAATATTTTTGAACTATGAGGTTAATGGAATTTGTATTTGTTCCCTTCTCCTCAACTTGCACATTTTTACTTGGAGACTTCAAAGCGTTTTTCTGGAGATGCTATTATTTTATGTTTTTCAAAGACTGCTTCATAGCCTTGGACTTCTTGACTTGTGCAAATAATTTCTTACCATGATATTTTAAGTGAAAAATTTCTTTGTTTTTATGTAAGATAAGTTCATTAAATTCTTTTTGCATTTTTTATATTGACTTTTGATTTCTTAAAACATCATGTTTGAGATATGCTTAAAGTCTTCTGATGAAGGTTTACTAATTCTAAATTCATTATAATGTCTTAAAACTTCTTCTTATATGGAAACATAAAACAAAATGTTTTTTCCATGTTTAACATGAAGGTACCTAGTTCTTTAAACTAAGGTAAATCAAGTATTATGTCAATCTCTTATTATACATAATTATGACACTAAATTGAGATACACATTAATAATAATCAATTATTGTTTGCAAATCCTTAATTTTGTATTGCACTTCGAAATAAGAAGAATCTTTGTTCTCAATTACGTTTGGTTTTGGAATTAATAATCTATTTTCCAAATTAAAATTAATGTAATTTTCCTCATAGTTATCATTGATAATGATATTATTCTCATTTCTTTGAATATTCCTATCCAATATATATAATCCATAACATGAAATCATACTACCTTTAGAAGAGAATTTTCCTCTGTCATTTTTCAAATTTAATTTTCAAACTACAATTAAATACCTTCATTTTTTTTAATCAATATATTAAAATTCATATATTATTTTATAATATCTTATTTTTTCCTTATAACATGTACTTATTAATTTTTTTTTTTCAAAAACAATTTTTAATACCAATAAATATACCCTTTTAAAAAACAACTTTATATTCACTATATATATATATATATATTCTCCTTCTACTATAAAAGATGGGATTTAATATTATCAACCTAATTAAAAATTCTTACATAACGCTTCTCATGCTTTTAATGATCCTAATTAGAGCATTTTTTATCCTTTCCTATATGCATTTCATTGCGGGAAGATGGAGCTAGAAAGGTATTCTGGTCTTCGTTCTCTCAAGGAAAAGATATAAAAGCTGATCTTGTGTCATCTAAGTTGGACCCTGTTAGGCCAAGTTTTATGTTTTATAACAACATGATGGGTAAAAATGAGGTGGCTGGACCTTGCTCTTGCTTTCCTTGGCTAGCTAGCGGAGCACAATTCCCATAACTGCGTTTGTGAAGGTCAGACATGGACCTTTAACAACATGGACCAGTGGAAGAAATTGATGGTCATTGTATAAAATAAGTACGAAATGAAATATGGTATGTTTGTATAGTGACAATTGAATGTGAACATGTATAGAAATTACAACCATGTTATATTTGAAATTTGTAGTGTGACAACAGTTGGAGGCCACTAGTTTTATTTCCTCGAATAATTCCACACGTACCAGATGTACTATGATAAATTTATTCTGCTACGTTTAATCAGACTCTACATATTATTTATATTAAGAGTAGTTTTTAAGTATGATTTTTTGAAAAGTTTTTTGGTTTATTTTATGATTTAATTTGTCTAGAATTCAATAGAGATCATAAGTTTGACTGGTAAATTTTTTACAATCGAAGTTTTCCAGTTTTTAGGGTATTGAACTCATATATGTAGTTAAAAAACCAATTTAAACAACACAAATCAAGCGCTGATCATAACTTTTTTCGTCGGATTCCAACAAAAAATCTGCCAAAAATTCTAAAAGGTTACACTTAAAGACTACTCCTTTATATTATGCCCAAGGAAAAATTAATATTTAATGGGTACTATGTATTTGTTTAATTATTATTATTTTTTTTTTCTTTTCAATTTTGCAGTGGACTGTTTTTTTTAAGGATTTTTGGTCAAACACCAAATTTAGAAAAAACTCTAGAAGTTGTGGAAAAATGGCTACCTAGACAAGATTTATTTAAATGCGGATAAAATCCATTATATACAATGAACATATTCAAAGATGAAGCTCTGATACCAAACGATACAAACAAAGTTTGTTATAATACAAAATATTTAAAATATCTAGATTATGAGAATATCCATCATAGGATAAATAACATTTATATATATAATTTTTTGAGTATAAAAGTGATATAATTGAATAAACTAAGAGCCTCATATATATCATTAGAGGGAAGTGCCATTTCATAAGTAGTCATGTCTTTTGGGACATGCCCTTTCACAATTAATTATAATTTGTTCATAATTATTTATCATTATTTTTTATATTATTTTATATATATTTATGTTCATAACATTGTCTCCCCCTTTAGAAATGTTTTTTCCTCAAAACATGTTTATGGAAAATCTTGATGTCACTTTCTATGTCTTGTAATCTCTTTGTGTCTTTCCCAATTGTTGGAGTTTTTATCTTTGATGATAGAAGACAATATGAACTTTCAAGTGTAAAAAAAAAAATTGTGAATTGAAAAATGATCTAACCATCCCAATTTGATCCTCTAAGAGACTCTCCACTTATTTGATATCTAAGACGAATTCTTGTTATGAAACTGAATTATGCTTATGAACATAAGACAATTGTTTCCTTTCTGAATAGTATTAATACATTGATTAATTAAAGTATTTTTTTTTATGATGAGAATGCCCATAAGGTGTTTTAGTAATTGATTTTATTTTAACATGCTTGTAGCATTTTTTTTTGACTTTTTTTGACATATGACCTTCATCACATGTTCATGTTGCTGAGTTGATTACTCGATCTTCATTTAGATTTTCCATCGTTTGCATGGAACCACCATAGTATGTTTCGACTTAGATTGCATTATAATCTATTTGAAATATGAGGTTAATGAAATTTTTATTTGTTCCCTTCTCCTCAACTTTGAAATTTTTACTTGGAAACTTCAAAGCTTTTGTCTGGATAAGCTGTTATATTCTGTTTTGTAATGACTCCTTCATAGCTTTGGAATTCTTGACTTGTGTAAGTAATTTTTGACCATAATTAAAGGAAATTTCAGCTTAAAAGTGCTTAAATTTTAATTTCCATAGCATAATATGTAAACCACTCAAATTCTTTTAAATTTAAAAAGAGGTACATGTAAATATTTTGGAGGGAAAAGAAGATTTTTTTTTTTTTTTTTTTTTAAATTTTATTTTTGGCTTATCTGCTTATAGGTTTACTCAAATTTCAAGTGTAGACACTCGTTGGAATTCCACATCCAGTGAGTACACATTATTCATACTTTTGAGAAGACCCACATTGATAAAATTTGAAGTTACATTAACAAAGCTTGTTGACATGTTTTTTATTTCACGTTTTTTAATGTATCTTCAATTTTTATCAATGTGACTATTATCAAAAGTATGAATAATGGGTACTCGTTGTATGTGGAATTCAATTCTGCATCCAACGAGTGTCTACACTTGAAATTTGAGTAAACCTATAAGGAGATAAGTCAAAAATACAATTAAAAAATAGTTTTCTTCTTTTCCCTCCAAAATTCATAGTTCTTGTTTTATTATTTTCACTATTTTTTATTTTTATTTTTCCTTAGGATACCACTTTTAGGCTGAAATTTCCTCTAATGTATCTTTTAAGAGAAAAATTATCCTCTTTTTTTTTTTTTTTTTTTTTTTTAATCTAAGAGAACTTTGCCAAATTCTTTTTACATCTTTGATATTGACTTTTTATTTTTTGAAGCATCATTTTTGATATATATTTAAAGTTTTCTGATGAAGGGTTTCGATTTTGAATTCATTATAATGTCCTAAAATGTCATCATCTTCTTCTTATATGGAAACATAAAAACAAAATTCTCTGTGTTTAACATGAAGGTACCCAGTTCTTTAAACCAAGGTAAATCGAGAATTATGTTGATCTCTTTTTAAACATAGTTATGATACTGAATTGAGATACACATTCATAATAATCAATTATTGCTTGCAAATCCTCAATTTTGTACTGCGTTTTGAAATGAGAAGAATCTTTCTATTTAATTATATTTGTTTATAGAATTAATAATTGATTTTCCAAATTAACGTCAATGTAAATTTTCTCATAATTCTCATTGATAACTATATTAATATTTTTTCTTTGAATATTCCTCTTTATTGTACATAATCCATAACATGAGATCATGCTACATTTCAAGGAGAATATTCCTATGTCATTTTCAAATTTGATATTTAATCTCAAACAATTAAATACCTTTGACAACTTTAATCAATCTTCATCTTAGTGCTTTAAGATTCAAGCATTATTTTATAATATCTCCATTTTTCCTAATAACTTCTACTTATTAAATAATTTTTTTTTTCAAAAAAATCATAACGCCAATAAATATACTTTTTTAAAGATAAACTTTATATTCACTTTCACACACACACACACATAATTTATTTCACCTTTTCTTTACATATAATTTTCCCTTCCAATATATGCGCTCTCTTATTGAGAACGCCAAAAAAAAAAAAAAAAAAATCCAGTTAAATCTCTATTTGTCACTTGGAAATCAAATAATTTTTTTGATAAACTTCTCAAGTTTTTGTATTTCTAATCTTCATATTCATCACCAATATAGTGTCATCTACAATCAAATATCCCCCCCTTCACATCAAGGTCATTAAATACCTTCGACAACTTTAATCAATCTTTATCTTAGTGCTTTAAGATTCAAGCATTATTTTATAATATCTCCATTTTTCCTAATAACTTCTACTTATTAAATAATTTTTTTTTTTTCAAAAAAATCATAACGCCAATAAATATACCTTTTTAAAGATAAAAATTATATTCACTTTCTCTCTCACACACACACATAATTTATTTCACCTTTTCTTTACATATAATTTTCCCTTCCAATATATGCGCTCTCTTATTGAGAACGCAAAAAAAAAAAAAAATCCAGTTAAAGCTCTATTTGTCACTTGGAAATCAAATAATTTTTTTGATAAAATTCTCAAGTTTTTGTATTTCTAATCTTCATATTCATCACCAATCTAGTGTCATCTACAATCAAATATCCCCCCCTTCACATCAAGGTCATTATACTAGTGATAATTTCATAATAATATTTTTGATCCGATGTGCATTAATGAATTATGATAGTTGTGCATTCTAGTTTGGTGATAAACAACCGGTTCTATTTTTAGTGTCACATCCATATTTACAGATCATAAGAAATAGGAGCCTACACTCATGTCAAGAATCTAGGATAACTATAAGGGTTGTGGCAGAGAATATCACCATGGTAGTAAATTTGAATCAAGATTTGGGTCTATTCTTGTGAAAAAAATAAATATTTTTTGAACCTCTAAACAAAGCTATCACAATATGAATGATCTTGGAGGAAAATTCTATGGAAAGTTGCTTGGAATTCAAGCACCATAATGATAAGTAGGAATTATGCCTTCTGAATATCAAGAAAAGAAGAAAAGTTGTAGTAGGGAAAGACTCTCAACCTAGAGAACCTACATTAGTTGATTGGAAAACGATTAAGCATTGTCATTGGGGGTGGAAAGATAGTTTTCTTTGGTAGTTTAAACATTAAAAAAATGTGTTTCCTACTTGCAACTTGTAGTATATCAAGTAAGAAATCACTTTTCTCGAAATCCAAATCACTTGAATCAAAGGATCACATGTATATCGATTTTGCACAGTGTTCAAATATGGTAATTGGTGTACTTACTCTTCTAAAAGCACTTTCTTAGTGATCTAATCTACTCTTCAATGAGTTACCAATAAATTCATTTGCCCTACTCTTTAAAAATTGAGATCTACTAGATATGCCATCATCAAATTCCTAGAGATAACCTTATGTCCATCAAAACCATAACAATAAATGGTTTCCTTTATATTTCATACCATGGTACTTCAAATCTGGAAGCATATGCATATGCATGTAGTTTGTGGCACTTCTTATCCAAAAATATAGTATGACCACATCTAGATTAGGAGAGATATCAAACTTATGTTCTTGTTTCTTCTCCATTTGCAATCCATTCAATATATACACAAGATATGCCAATTCTCCAAAGAGCTATAGATATACTAGAATGGCGTAAAGAATTGTGCTCTATTGTGGTCAAATGTAAATTTTCTTATTTTTATCCCTTCATTGAAGTAAGACGCGTTATGAAACCAAATCACAAAATAGAATAAAAGAGAGATCAACGACTTAGAAATCAACCTCTTAAAGGGGGAAACCTGCTTTACATTAAATAGATGAACAATCCTTGGATGATACAAATGAAAAAACCTCATTTCTATATATAGGAGTCCATGGGGTCACAATATAATCCTAGCCAACCTAACAATAATTGTGTAAGGGCACAACAATAACAATAGTGGGATTTTATGGGGCATGATAATAACAATATGGGGACTACAGGGGTACAACAACAATAATAAGGGGGATACACTAACAACAATAAGGGACTACACTAGTAATATAGGGACCTAACTTGCCCCTATCCTTCAAAAAATGGTTGTCCTAAACGCTTGAGTAGTTCTGGATGCTTATGTATAAAATTCTCATCCTCCTATGTGGAATATTCAGTGGGTAAGTTCTTCCACTTGATGAGATACTCTGAAATTGATCGATTTCATAGCTTTCGAGTTCTTGTTTCCGTGAATACTTTAGGTTCCAATATGATTTTTCCTTCCTCATTAAGTTCTGGCAATATTGTTTGAACTGGAAGTTTGTCACCTATAACCTTCTTTAAGCATGAAACATGGAAAACTGGGTGCACTAAGGAAGAAGCAGGAAAGTCCAATTTGTATGCCATAGTACCAATCTTTTGCAACACCTTGTAAGGACCATAGTACTTTGGAAATAATTTATTATCCTTCTTAGCTTTCTTGAGGGACACTTTCTTGTATGGTTGTAGCTGTAAAAATACCCAGTCTCCTACATCAAAACTTCTCTCACTACGATGTTGTTTTGCCTGTTGTTTCATTCGATTTTGTGCCAAATTTAGGTTATCCTTTAAGAGTTTGAGAACTTGTTGTTGATGCTCGATGTGATCTTCCACTGCTTGAACCTTAGAATTTTATCTTAAATATGATGTGATGGACGGTGGATGATATCCATAAAGTGGCATAAATGGGGTCATTTTTGCTGCAGTATAGAAGGAAGTGTTATAACACCATTCAACCATAGGTGACCAATTGACCCATTGTGTTTATTTATCAGATACAAAACAACGAAGATATCCTTCCAAAAATTTGTTCACTATCTCAGTTTTCCCATCGGATTGAGGATGATAAGATGAGCTATGAGCTAGTTGAGTACCCAAACAAGAAAATAATTCCATCCAAAAGTTTCCAGTGAAAATGGGATCTCTGTCACTTACAATAATTTTTGGGTTTCCATATAGCTTTTCAATTGTTTCCATTAATGAAGTAGCAACTATACTCTCTTTAAATGGATGAGATAATGCACAAAAGTGTGGATACTTGGTAAGTCTATTAACTACCACCATGATGACACTCTTTCCTTCGGACTTAGGTAAACTTGTGATAAAATCCATTGAAACCTCCTCCCAACGTTGAATTGGAATGGATAAAGGTTGTAGCAGACCTAGGGTCTTAATTGGCTCAAGTTTATTTTGCTGGAAAACCAAACATTCCATCACAAAATTTTGAATATCATATTTAAGGCCATCCTACAAAAATTCTTTCTTCACCCGGTGGTAAGTTTTAAAAAATCCCAAGTGTCCTCCTAAGGGAGAGGTGTGCAATTCCAAAAGAATATTTTGTTTTATTTGGGAATTATTACAAATATATAAGCGATCTTTGTACCATAAGGAATCATTTTTCGAACTAAATGTATAAGATGTACTGGGATCTTGCTGCAACTTTTTAATAAGTGTCCACACTTCTTCGTCATTCTTCCATTCCTCCCTTGCTTCGGTTATCCAATCTGGTTGGATAATAGAAATGGCACAAAGCAATGCTCCCACCTCCTCATCCTTTCTTGAGAGTGCATCTACAACAAAATTTAGCTTCCATATTTTGTAGATAATTTCAAAGTAATAACCCAACATCATTATGACCCATTTTTGTTGCTCTTCTGAAGATAGTATTTGTTCCAAAAATTATTTAAGACTATCATGATCAATTTTTACCTTGAAGTGTCTTCCATTAGGTAAGGTCGCCATTTCTTTAGTGCATGTAATATTGCCAACATTTCCTTCTCATAAATATATTTCCATAAATACTTTCCTTTTATTGGAATAATTTCAAAAGTAATGGGCCTTCCTTCTTGCATTAAAACAACACCAATTCCATTTCCTAAGGCATCACATTCCACAATAAAGGTTTTTGTGAAGTCTGGCATAGCTAAGACCAGTGCTTGGCACATTGCCTCCTTAAGATGTTCAAAGGCCTTAGTTTCTTTATAGTCCATGGAAATGTATCTTTCTTCAATAATGTTGTTAGAGGTGCTCCTATTCTCCCATAATTCTTAACAAAATTGCAATAATACTCTATTAACTCGAGAAATCCTCGCAACAACTTTATGGTTGTGGGGACTTTCCATTCCTTAATGGATTTAATTTTTTTAGGGTGTACCTTAACACCCTCCTAAGATACAATATGACCCAAATATTCCACCTATTGTACTCCAAAGAAATATTTGGAGATTTTTGCATATAATTGTTTCTCCTCCAATAGTTTGAGCACCTTGTCAAAATGTTGAACATGATCCTTCCAAGACCTGCTGTAGATTAGTACACCATCAAAAAATACTAACACAAATTTTCTAAGGAAGGATTTTAAAATGGAATTCATCAATCCTTGAAATGTATAAGGTGCACTGGTAAGGCCAAAAGGCATGACGAAAAATTCATATTGATCCTCATGATTTCAGAATGTTGTTTTTGGAATATCTTTAGTCTTCATTCTAATTTGATGATATCCTTAATGGAGATCCAAGTTGGTAAAATAAATCGCTCCATCTAATTCATCAATCATAGGAATGGGAAATTTATCTTTAATAGTGAGCTTTTGATCTCCCTATAATCTGGACACATGCACCATGATCAATCCTTATTTTGCACCAATACTACCAGAGCAGAGAAAGAACTTTGACTAGGTTGAATTATACCAACCTCTAACATTTTTGCAATCATACATTCAATTTCACTCTTTTGGACATAAGGATATTTGCAAGGCCAGATGTTTGGAGGAACACTTACTGGAATCAAATGAATAACATGACCATGATCATGAATAGGTGGGAGTCCTTTGGGAGTTTCAAACACCTTGGGATGATTGTCCAAGACTTTTTGGAGATATGGAGAAATAGATGATTTTGATGTTGGAAATTATAGTGAGCATAATTGTGCAATTACATCTTGTTGTTCTTTCTTCAGAAGCTTTGTCATGCTATTAGAGCTTATTATCTTTCCTGGCTTCCCTGCGATACCCCGTAATTCAACTTCCTTTCCTTTCGAAAAAAAATCAAGAAAATTTCTTGAAAATTAAAAGCTACGTCCCCAAAAATTGTAACCATTGTACTCCTAGTACAACATCAGTACCACCCATTGGAATGGAAAGCAATGGACTATTCAATACATATTCCCCCATGGTTAGCTTGATATTATGGCACTTTCCAAAGCAATTTATAGTTCCTCCATTTGCAACCATCACTTGACACTTTGGTGCTGGGTATAGGAAGAAATTCAATTCCTTGGCTACCTTACAATGAATAAAATTATGGGTACTACCCGAATCAATCAACACTATTACATTTTTCTTCTTGATATGTCCTTCTATCTTGAGAGTTCAAGGAGTGGTAATTCCTATCAATGCATTACAGGATATGGTTAGACTCATTTATTATTTCTCTAGGGTTGGTTCCTGGTGTATATCATATTATTTTGAAGTTTCTTGTTCGTTTTCTTCCTCCTCTTCACAATCTATGTAAAATAATTTTTTCTTAACACACTTATGACATTTAGTGTATTTGTTATCACAACTGTAACAAAGCCCTTTTTATCTATTTTCTTCCAATTGTTGTGGTGTCAACCTTGTAGGTTGTGGAAGTCTAGGAGTAGCAACACTTCTATATTTATAGATGTGAGTTGTAGGCTTCCTTGTCGCAGTAATTTTACTTTCAATTTTTCTTGCCAACCTAAATGCCTTCTCTAATGAATCAGGTTCCCAAAGGTGAACCTCATGTTGGATTTTATCCTTTAAAGTCCCTATGAAGACATCAATCCCATGTTCGTCTGGAATATCAATTACCCTTATATTCAATTTTTGGAAGTCCTCAATGTGCTCCACCGTTGAACCCTTTTATTTGAGATTTATCAATTGGATAAATAAGGTGTTGCTCCTTGTATCATCATAATGTACTATCATTTCCTCTGTAAAAATTGACAAAGTGACAATTTTTTTATGAGAGAAAAGCCATCGATACCATAGAAATGTATTTTTTTCTAAATATAAATTTGCAATGCATACCTTTTGTGTGTTTTTCACATTATGGAGATCAAAATATTGTTCCATCTATAGTCTCCATGTTACGGGATCCTTTCCATCAAACTTCCTCATATCGATATTTGGAATATGGTAGGTCTTCAATCCAATATTAGAGTTTATGAAATCACGATTAACATTTATTTTTTTCTCATCATGAGTTTCCTCTACTACCTTTTATCCATTAGGAATCATTTCTTATAAAAACTTTGTCAAACCTTCCAAGTCTGCGTTTAGATCATTCTTCATGTCTTCCATGTTTCCTTTCATTTTTTCATCGATCTTAGCTTCCATGCCATCCATCTTAGCTTCCATTCCATTCTTCAAACCATCCATCTTAGCTTCCATGTCATTAATATTATCTTCCATTATTTTCTTCAAACTATCCATTTTAGCTTCCATTTCATTTTTTGTTACTCTTTGCGAGAGCGAAATTTGTTGCACTTGGTCTTTTAATTTTGATATATTATGTTGCACTTCTTCCTCCTCATGAGTCATAGTAGAGCCTTATGAGGGTTTAATGGGTGTTGAATTATTTTTATGGGTAATTTTAGAACCCAATAATGATATCTATGCTTCAATATGCTATTGGAATCACTTCAAACTAATTTTTAAAACTAGAATTATGCAATTAAAAAAAAAAATACACACATTTTTCTTGCTGTTGAGGAGCATGATTGAAAATGATGTATATCTGTAATTTAGGATCCCCAAGATCTAATCTTCGGTCCTATAGTAGCCCTCTGAGTCTTATTTCCAATGCCATAGGTCTAACTTGATTTGGATTCTTCAAGACAACGTTATTTATCTGAATTTGAATGTTAGTTTTGTTGTGCTAATTTCATCTTCAGATTTATAATTAAATTTCTGATCATTTGCTTCATGTGCATAGATTCCTTGAAGTGTTTGAGAGTGATAAACAGATAAATGTATGGATATTTGTTAAATTCATGAGCATAAAAACATTAAAACATAATGCTGAATAACAATAATAAATATACACCAAACCATCAAAATGATCCATTAACACAGTTTTTTGATAAAAGAGTTCACCCCTCTTGGGCTACATCTCTTTGGTCCAGCTTCCATAGCTTGGGCCTATGTATTAGCTCAAAATGGAAAAAGTGTTGTTTACAATCATCTACTACTCCTGAAACCAGCTCCAACATGCTCAGAACATCAAAATCCGATAGGATAGACTATTTATGCCAAAAATGGTCAAAATTTTCAAAAGTTATGGCACAATCAGTTTTTCCTAGGAAATATCCTCCAAATCTGGAGGGAAATCTAGTTAACACTGTTAAGTTTGGAGGCAATTCCAAATTCGGCGGACTCCACCATCTTCGCTGCCATATTAATCGGGTTTAATTAGGAGATAAGACTTAATTTAGCACTAATCGTTCTCTAACCAAATCCGAATTAATAATATGGATAAGTGTGGTTTAAATATTAGTTAAGGGTTAATTAAACCTACACTTGACTTTTAATCCCGTGCTTAGTGGTTGCTCCGCTCCTGGTCGTAGTCGTCGGTTCCGTGGTGAGGGGGCTAGCCTATGCTAGTGCATATCAATGAATTGAAATATAATTTCGAGCCTTTGCTATATAAGGACTATGGTGGCGGCTTGGTGGTAAGCCGTGTGATTTGCGTGGGGGAGGTCGTGGGGTCGACCCCGACCTCCGCCCATCCCTTAATAATGTTTTGCTTCGCCCACCAAATATAAAATTCGTCCATATAATATGCACCCAACCTTTGATATAATTCAACTTTGACATATATTAAAAATTCAGACTTTGATATATATTAACAATTCGGAATTTGATATATATATATATATATATATATATATATATATATATATATATATATATATAATGCGCGCACATTTGATAATTCAAAAATTTGACCTTGGCATAAAATTGAACCTTGGAAGGGGGCACATAGTGGCCTTCAAGCTAGCCACGTGTCCTCATGCCATTGGTTCCTTCCCTAAACCAATCAAAACACAAAATTCATCCACACATCAACTAACCACAAATTGACACTTGGCACAATTTCATTGGGAGTTTTGAAGGAATATTCCCAAAATATCCTTTTTTTGCTGACTAGGCTTCCATATCACCAATCTGTCCTTTTCTGCAATTTTTTTAGTTGTTTAGGAAAATGAACAACAAGCTATAACTTTCACATACGGATTCATATTTTGATGAAACAAATTGCGCCGGATTCCTAGCGACGAGCTCTTTGCTATCGTTCTGGTTAGGAGCATTTATGAGAACTTCCATTTTTGAGCTTAACCCTGAGCATCTGATCATTCCTCCCCACTATAAGCCTTTTGGACCCCAAAAGATATTATTAATTATTCAGCAGGTGAGGGTACAACTCCCTCACTTTCTCAATCTCCATCCATTTGGCCTTGGAAGGATTTTGTCCCTTGAGTCCCACTCGAGGGTATTTGGCATTCCGTCTCCTTGAAGTTCTGGTTCTTCTGTCAAGTATGAGATCTTGCTGAAGCTCATCAAGGTATTCTGGCGAGAAATCATCTATTGATGGCAACTGAACATGCTCTCCTTGATCATTAATCAATGAAGGCTCAAACAATCTCAAATTATCAACATTAACAACATAGTATATTTGCATATAAGGAGGCAAATCAAGCTTAAATGCATTGTTACCAATCTTTTCCAGAATTTTAAAACGACCATAACGGATTGACTTAAGATTTTTACCTTCCCCTTGAAGTCTCTCTTTGCTGATATATAACCCAAATTCATCGCAAACTTGGAATTTATGATCAACAAGGTGTTTATCATGCTTTGCCTTGTATCTGCTTTGAGTAATATTGTATTCCCTCCATTTTTTTTGCTCATAATGATGAATTGAGCAAACTTTGGCATGAGTGATTTCGTCACTTAAACTATCGCTCTTTGTAAACTATATGTAAATAAAATATGGTGGCAGGTCTTATTATGGTATCTTGCCGAGATGGTGTTTATTCTAGTTGTGTACTCAGAAAACATCAGCAGAATAGTTTTGACAAACGTGACTCTTGGCACGCATTAGCTCCTTTGCAGCTTCTACATAGTGATTTATGTGGTCCAATTCTAGATGTTCCTGTCTCTGACTATAGGTACTTCTTAACTTTCATTGATGATTTCTCCATATGCACTTGGGTATACTTCTTAAAACTCAAGATTGAAGTTTTTAACATGTTCTTGGCCTTTAAGGCCTTTGTTGAGAAACAATCTGGACATCACATTCTTAAGTTAAGATCTAGCCATGGAGGATAATATGCTAACAAAAAATTTATCGACTTCTGCACTAAGGATGGAATTCAATTGAAACATATTGTTCTACATACTCCACAACAAAATGGTGTAGCTAAAAGGAAGAATCGCACTCTAAAAGAAATGGTTAATTGTATGCTTCAATCTAAATTACTTAGTCTTAATTTTTGGGCAGAAGCAATTAATTGTGAAAATTACATAGTAAATCACACTCCTACTAATATTTTAAGGAGTGTCACTCTAAAAGAAGCCTTGAGCTCAATCAAACCAGATGGAATTCACTTTCATGTTTTTGGAAGTGAAGCTTCGGCCCATATTCCCGATGAGAAACATAAAGCCTTAGAACCTAAGTGTGAAAAATGATTTTTTTTTGGATATTTTGAAGATTTCAAAGGATATAGACTTCTTCAACCAAAATCAAAAAATTTAATCATTAGAAGAGATGTAAAATTTGATGAAAATAAATCTTCCTACGAGCCTAGTTTGGTGGGTGTGCCACCTTTGGCTTGTGAGCATGATTCGGCATATGTACCACCTCTCTCTATCTCTTTTGCTTCTGACAACATTAATTCTACTTCGAATGATCACAACGAGGACGAGAATCCTCCTCCACCTCCTAAGGATCTTCCTTCAGCTCCAAATCTTCCAAAATGGGTCCGCTTTACTCAAGATGCAGTAGGTTCTCTTCTAGGTGACTTTGCAGATCAACATCGTACATGTACTTAACTTGATAGAGCCTCTTCCTTATTGGCTCAAGTTCCAAAAAATCATGGTCCAAATACCTTTGAAGAAGCTTCAGGTCATCCTGATTGGGATGCAGCTATGATTGAATAATATCATTCCTTATTGGAAAACGATACTTGGGATCTTGTTCCTCTTCCAAAGGGAAGAAAAATTGTCAGGTGCAAATGGGTTTACAGAACAAAGTTTGGACAAGATGGAAAAGTGGATAAACATAAAGCTCATATTTTTTCTAAAGGATTTTCAAAAGTTGAAGCCATTGAGTATACTTAAACCTTCTCCCCTATTTCCAAAATGAATTATTTCCGTCTTGTTCTTTCCCTTGCTGCCTCCTTTAAATGGGAAGTCCATCTAATGGATGTTAAACCCGCCTTCTAACATGGGGACTTACATGAAGAAATATACATGGAACAACCCTCTGGCTTTATCCAAAACGAATCTAGCCTTGTTTTTCACCTTAGGAAGTCTCTGTATGGTCTCAAACAAGCCCCTCGGGCTTGGTATGCCAAAATATATAGCTTTCTCTTATATAATGGCTTTTGTAGATGCCATTCCGACAAATCTGTCTACACCAACAAAGTGAGTAAGTCCTTTATCATCCTTTTTCTTTATGTTGATGATCTTATCCTTACTGGTATTGATCCCAACCATATAAACCTTGTGAATCTTGACCTCAAAAAGAAGCTTTAAATGACAGACTTGGGAAAATTGCATTATTTCATTGGTCTTCAAGTCTTACAATCCAAAGAAAGTATTACCCTTTCTCAGTCCATGTATGTATGTGTTCCTCTACACCACTTGCACATGGAATACTGTAAGCTAGCCCTTTCTCCCTTTAAATCTGGAATCAAGCTTTCAGTCACTTGTACTTCCCTTGAAGTTTATGCTACCTTATATCATCAACCATTTGGTAAAATTCTGTATCTAACCCATACTCGTCCTGATATTTCATTTTTCGTTGGTCTTGTTGCTCGGTTTATGCATAAACCTCATGAAAGTCGCTCGAAAGAAGCTAAAATAATACTTTGATATATTCGAGGTATAGTTAATTTTGGGATTCAATACAGTGTAGGAACATCTCCATTATTAGTTTGTTTCACTGATTCTAATTTGGATGGTGAATCTGATGATCTAAAGTCTACTACAGGTTATGTATTCACTCTTGTTTCAGGTCCTATTACATGGTCTTGGAAGAAACAAAGTGACATCTCTATTTCTTCGATAGAAGCAGAGTATCGTGGTGCTGTTGAAGCCAGTAAGGAAGGTCTATGGCTTCGTCAAATTGTGTCTAAATTTGGTCTTCATCAGCAGCATCCAACTACACTTTGGTGCAATAATAAAAGTGCCATTCAGCTATGTAAAGTTCTAATTCAGCATCACTGCATGAAAAACATTGAGCTACATGTACACTTAATCGGAAAGCTCATTCATGATTGTGTTCTTGAAGTGCACTATTATTCAACCAATGATTAAGTTGCTGATATCTTTACAAAGGCTCTCACAGAAGCAAATTTTACCAAACTTCCATATATGCTTGGAGTTCAGGAAAGTTATCATTAAGGGGGGACAGGCTCTAATGCCTCTTTCCTTATCCTATTGTGTCATCTTTCTATATCCTTCAATCTTATCCCAAGTTTTTCTAAAGTGGGGATGCTACGACATTCAGACACATAGGAAATAGTTAAGTATAACTTGGTCTAGCACAGAGTTAGGTAAAGTGTTATTTCTTTATGATGTACTCTTGTAACTTATAATCTGATGGTCATGATATGTAGTGATATTACAGTTCATTCTCTCCTTAGTATTACTCACACTTGATCTGTGGCTTGACACTCGATTGGTCCATGATCTCTATTTAAAGAGCATGGAGGGTCATTTGTCTGGTGACCGTCTATGAGAGAAGCTTATGTAAGTTTTATTACTTTATATTAATAAATTAACTAAAGTAGTCGTGTTGGCTCAGGCCGTGGTTCCCTTTTTGAGGGTTTTAACCACGTTAAATACTTGTGTACTGATCTATGATCTGTTTGTGAGTAGTGACCTTTGGTGTTTGATCTAAGGAACTTACCCTATAAATCCCTACAATATTTTAATAAAAAAATTATCGCAATGTCATAAGAGTAAAAAAAACAAAATCAATAGATATTCAGGAAAGATAAAAATAAAAAATATTGTTGTTTTTATAATTGGTTTTTTTTTTAAAATCAAATGAAGTGGTCCATCGGGTCGAGTTGCGGCGAATTGGAGCGGTCTTTTGGGTAAGCTCATTGATGGTAGTTCAAGATCCAACCAGACAAAAAATTTCTTATTGAAATTATCCATGTGTACAAAAATGACCATTGGATTAGTCAGCACGGAAGCAGTTTTTTATAATAAGGCCTTCTGTCAATACATGCACAAAAGCTCATTGTAAAAAAACTAACAAGCTAAGTGTGAAGTTGAAATGAAATTATAATTTTTTTGTGTTTTTTATATTCTATGTTGAATTGAAGAATATACTCAATAGATTTTTCTGATTTTAATGGTTATCAGTAAGTGGAATTTTTGGGAAAAATTTATTATCATATTTTAGATGATAGTGATTGTTGTCTGAAAAAAGAAAAAAGAAAAAAGAAAAAAGAAAAAAGAAAAAAAAAAGATGTTAATTTCATGCAGAGGAAGCGAATTTTTGTTTCCATGATATTTTAAATCATAGTTAGTAGTGTCATACTCATTTTCATATCTAGGAAACTATTATCTTTTAGTTTCCTTCATTAAATTTTGAGATTGTCGTGAGGTATGGATACATGTACAAATGTTTCTTGGCTTTTTGGTTTCATTGATTTTATATTGTAATAGATTATTTTATATTTTACAAATTATAAACCCCAACGACAATAAGAGAGACCCCTCAGTTTTTGGGCATATCTCAGCTAAGAAAAATATGGATGATTTGAAATATGGTATGCATGAATCTAGGCATAGATTTACCGAAAAAAAAATTCACCAATGATTTTCTAGCCTATTCTTTACATATGGACTTACATGAATTTTCATTTTGGTGGTTTATGTCATAGAATATCCGCCCTTGCAACCCTAGGTTATGGTGCTATTCCTACAACTAGATATGTTACCATTTCTTCTTGCGTATTAACTAATTGTGCTCCTATTGATGTTGATACTAGGTATGGATCTTCTGTTGAGTCTTGATTTATAAATGGATCTGCTACTAGGTGTACTGCTTTCTTTTCTCTTGCATCTTTTCCTATGTTTCCACTAGGGATGGCTCTCGATATGGAACAACTTATTAACCCAGTCCCACTATTAGTTCTCCTACTTATACCTATACATATGCTTATTCCATTTCCTATGCCTTATATGTTGATGGTTATGGGTAAACACGTTCTGCTAATCATGAATTATATATGTAATTATGGCTTTATTATTCTATCTCTATTAGGGTAAAAAAAATTATTTCTTCCCTTAAAATCACTAGCTAGAAGGTAAGGAGAGACATGCACGCTCCGATGATGCACCTACATGATCAAAGAACATAATTTGATAATTTTAGTTTCTCTATTCAAAGTGTGAAATCACAAGATATTTTAATATACGATGCACTCTTGTATCGATGTGTTAAAACCCATAGGAGCCATAAATGAAACACTATCTAGCTGAAAAACATGCTCAAATACATGTCCTCTTGGCATAATGTTCCTCAAAACAGTGCCAACCCTTTATGGATCCAATTACAAGAATGAATTAAGACCAACTAAAACCTTTCAATATTGGGGAGGGGATCTATTAGCGATATAAAGTACTTTTATTCTCCTACCCGCCTTAGAAAGAAATCAAGTTTGGATTAGATAAGGAGAGGGTAAGCGCTAACATTCAATACTATTTTCTTGAATTGTTAATACAACGGGTGGATATGATGACCCAGTGATGGATTGGTTTGGCCATTGATCCATATATGACATTCTTTCTATTCAATTTCTCAATGATCCGACAAGTTGGGAAGTCGAACAGAAGAGGAATTCTATCGATTGTTTATACCGTGTATTTTATGTCTTACTTTGAAATTTTTTATTTATGGCCTACTTTAAAATATTCTTTGTTACTAATATTTTCTAATACGATTTGTCATCTCCATATTAAATATTGAGAGAATTACATGATTTTCTTTTTTTTTTGGATAAATTCTACATAACTAAATAAATGATTTTTTTAACCTTAAATTATTTTATATTTTATATTATCTTGATATAACATTATTTTAATTAAAATGAATACAAAATTCTCTTAATATTATTTTTAAATATTATATATAAATTTTATATTTGAATAAGATATTTATAATGTTAAGCTAAAACAAGGTTGTTAAATATAATTAACATACTAAATATACAATTATAATTTTTCCTTTTTCAAAATCATGAATAACACTATCAAAATTTTAAAACATTGAAAAATATGTTTTAATAAAATGTTTTATTTGGAATATCATAAGAGTAAAAAATATAAAAGATAAATATATTTAAAAAAAAGCAAAACATTTTTTTTTTTTTTGAATAATTAGTTGTTTTCGAAATTGTCAAGGCGTAGAGTTGGCACCAAGGCGAATGGGAGCCCATGATGGGCCATGTTTACTTGCTGGAAAAATATTGACCTAGAGGCATGACGATCATGCCTATGTGAAAAACACACCCACATTGAAGAGGTTTTCTCAGGTCCACATAAGGGCATCATGCAAGAGTTGAGGGACGCATGTCGTGGGCGCACCCGCAAAAAGGTAGGGATCGTCATGTTGTGTTGGGCGAGGCATAGTGGGCACGTCATGATGTACACACCCGCCGATAGAACACGACATAATGAAGGGCGAGTGAAAAAATAAATGAAAATGAAAAAATTAAATAAAAAAAAAATAATGATAATAAATCAATCTTTCTGTGAAAACCTATAATGGAGGTGCAAGGAGAAAATGGTAACAGTTGAAAACCACTTGGTGGCGGTTGTTACACATTTTTTTTCTTTTCCTGCTGCAAAATTTGTTTTCACATATTTCACAAATACTATGTTGTTACAAGTCTAAGTTTTATTTTTTGGAAAAATTTCAAGGGCGTAATACCTTCAAAGGTATATGATATTTTAATAAAAGATCTGTTGTGAACATTTAAATTTCATAAGAAAACCAATTTTCTATTAAATCTGCAGCAGCTGATGATTACAACAAGGAACCAGTTACAACTGTCTGCTTTAATAATCATCATCGCCAATACTTCTCCATCACTATCGATCACATCACCCTGCAATAAATTATTCCAAAAGGAATATTTCTTTTTCTTTATTTAACAGTTATGGAAATTAATATGTGATTCTATTTTAACGATCGAGGACAAATTTTGCTTTTAAGTTTTGGGGGCGAGGGGGCACATCATTTTGTGATTAGTAATAAAAATTGATTTGAAATGAAAAATATTGTAATCATTAACAAACACTGCAATCATTACCACCTTTTTATATCAATCATTTCATTAGTGTGAGCCATACCCAATCAATACTTCCACATATCCAGATTAATAATGAAATGATAATCCACATTGCACGATTATTTGACCCGATATCCTTCACTAATACCTTGATATCTTCCCTGACAAGGCTGTGCATCCTCATTTCATAGACGCTTCAAGCATTGTGACAATGAGTAGATGGGGGAGCAGAAGAAATTGTTTGTAACAAAGGGAGGGAGGAGCAACGGTAAGACATGAGCCAAATTCCACTGAAGCATCGGAGAATTTCCCATAGGCATCTCAAATTTTCAGAGAAGTATGGTGGCTCAAGTTTTTCAAGCGACTCAAGGGGTCAAATGAAAGTGTTTCTCTAGAATTTGCTCAGAACTTGAATAGGAATCAAGTAGAGGTCAGAGGTTTAAAGCTGGAGGTTACATAGGAAGTAGTTCCAAGAGTATTATCACTTCAATATCAAAGAAATAAATGGTTTAATCGTAAAATCAATGAACCATCCCTCATAACGGAATTTTTAGAGGGAGAAGAACAATTAGTCGAGAAGGGCGGGGGAATTAATATCATATCCCTTCCATAGCCTTGGAATGATGTTTCCTTGTTTATAATTAAATACATTACATTTGAGGGATGGGCAACGATAGTATTTAAATATAATTTTACGATGTTGAATCATCTCTGGCACAGGAAATTGATCAATCTTACTTACTTCTTGTTGGAAAATTTTAAGCATATGGTTGTTGCGGTAAAGGTTGCTTGCACAAAAAATATTGTATCACTAATCATGGACTCATAAAATTGATCATAATGGAATTCCTGGAGCGACAAGGATGAAGATGGGAGGATTTCATTAGCAAAAACACAAGAACCCCACACTGGAAATAGGTTGAAACATCCATTGACACTTTGGAAGAAACAAATGTAGCTAAGGAATGGGAGTAGTCCCCTGGAATCAGAATCTACAAAAAATTGTCTATGAAGCTAATTTTAAACAAGAACTAGTATCCGAGGCATAATAGCTCAAAACATGAGATGTTGTTACATCCTCTATTGTTGTTGCATGTGGAACATCACAAGACCCAGAAGTGGAGTAGCAATTAGAAAGGATTCTGCTGATATTAGAATTGAAAAGATTAAAACAATTGGAATTCTCCTTGAAAAAGGGAGCAATTTCCTTAGAAGAGCATAAAAAGTCCATCCATACCCTTAAAGAGCAGTGGCCAAAGAATTGTTGGCATAATAATGGATAAAGTGGGAACCAAAGGAAGCCAAGAAGAAGGAGGAAGAACATGTACAACAACTACAACAAGATGTCAAGGGTTTGACTAAGGAAAAAGGTAAAATGCATGAACTCACCTTAAACATTTTAGGTTGTAGGGTGCCATATCTGTCTTATCCAATTTTCTTGTGGGAGAAATTTTATATTTTTCAGTTGAAGGCTATCAATGAGAACATATCCTATAAGAGAGAATCCACTCGAAATTTCCTAATTTTTTTTCCACTCATGTGACTTTGATGGACATAGCTTCATATGTGAACTTTTATTACATAATATATTTGATAAGAATTATTTTTTTCAAATGGTTGTAAACATTTTCTCCTAGATGGCAGATTTGAAGTTACATGCTTTCATATATTTTATGAGAAACCAAGTGATTGGCATCTTGCCATGAAATCATCTGTTGCAAATGAAGAGAAGGATACATTGTGGGTAAGGCCAGAACCTGGTATGGATACTCAGATGAGACATGAATTTAGAAGTCTTCATAGTACCCATAACATGGTGGAAAAACTATCCCACTATAGGAGAAGAATTCTTATGTTTCTCCTTAATTTCTTTACACAACTGAAAAGTAAAGCATTAGTCGGATGTTTGGAATGAACAAAAGCTAGAAGTGAAAGACTACAAGGGATCCTTTTGGGTTCTCCACTTTTTTGATTGTTTTTACTCAAGTCCCTCAGTATTCTCGAATTATGAAAAGAATGGGAGCTTTTTGGATCGGAATAGGACTCAAATTCAAGTTTCCTTTGATTTGGCTTCTAGTTGAGGACTTCCATCCCCACTTCCATTTGAGCAGATATGAGAAAGAATCCTTGACGTAGTAGCTTATGTCTACTCAAGGATACAAGCTATTTAATGAAGACACTACCGTTGCCTATGATTTTACAGAGTTACATCAGCAACATATTAGTGTTTCCATGAATAGGGAATCTGAGCATTCTGAAGAATCTACATGAGGATATGCAATGGATTCAGTTGGGGGCAGATGTTGGGTAGAATATTTAAGGATATTTCAGGCACCTTTTTCCTTATTTTTGGACATTTCCCTTCATCAAATCTATAAATTCCTTGAAATAATGGCACTCTTCCTGGTTAAAGAATCAACCTTCTCTCTGAAATATTATGATTCCATTTTTTGTTAAATATTGAGTGAAATAATGTATTTTTGGAATGACTAACCAGGGCCACTATGGAAGAGATATTTTGGATGTTTTTATTTCAGGTGTTTTTGTAATTACTAAAGGCCATGGATAGATAGTTGTTGTTGTCACTTTCTGTTCCACCCCGAGTTTGTTGTTACACCCTGAGTTTTTTGTTACATCTTAAAATTTCTGCTACACCATAAAATACCAAAGACCGTGGCCTTATTTTGAAGATAGTTATTGAATACCATGAGATGTAAATTTATGTGGTCGATTGAAGAAATATCTGAGAAGTTACGATTGGAAGGATGGTGTAACCGTAATAGGTCTTTTAATCGAAATTTTTTTGAAACTATTTATATTTTATTTTAATTCAATCAGCACGAGAATCACAAGATTCTCATGACTGATTCGTTCCCTTATTTTGGCGCTTGTAAAAGATTTTATAAAAAGGCTTAGTATCATAAGAAGAGGCCCAAAACACACGAACAATGCCAACATTTTGATACTCTATATTTTAGTTAATTTAATACAACATGTATTTGGTGATGATTCTATGAATTAATTTTGTGTTGAATCTTTAACTAGCTTTCGTTCCATCCCCACACCCTGTTAAGGAGGAAGGACCCTCCTCTTTAGCCAGGATCGTAATATTAGTACGTTATTTTCTTTCTTTATATATATTGGTGTGGATTTATTATTTTCATTTCATACATTTTACAACATACACACTTTTTTTTTTCAAACTCATTATATGTCATTACACCGGGTATTTGGTCAGACATATAATATTAAATTATTGTTGCAATCTAGTTAATGATGCATGGCGCGTGTATTACTATTTTGAATTTTATGAAGTGTGGATTCTTTCTTTGTTGAGTGAGTGTCATTCTTACAGTGTGTTTTTAATTTCTCAAGTGTGAATTTCATTTCTGCAAGAATGATTTAAAATCCTGCAAGTGTGTTCAACAAAATTTTACATTTTACTCTGGTTGTTCATGTATTGGCACAGATAGTTCATACACCATTGAAATAAAATTACCTACCCTGGTTGATAATATATGGTTATAGTTCAGTTGTTTTAAGAGCGATAAAACTGCATAAATAGGGGAAACCTCCTTTACATTACATAAATGAACAATTCTTGTATGATACAAATTACAAGACCTCCTTTGTATATACAGGAGTCTAAGGGGTCACAATATAATAAAAGCTTACATAAGAATAATAATGTAAGGGAAAAACAATAAAAATAATTGGCTTATATGGGGCAGAACAATAACAATATGGGTGCTACATGGGCACAAAAATATCAATGAGGGGGATGTACACTAACAATAATAATAAAGGGGTTACACTAGTATTATCAGGACCTAACATAACAGAAGGATTTTCAATGGAGTAAGATGTTTTTTTAGAATTCAATTAAGGATCAAATTCCCTAGAAGGTGAAGAAGATGTGTGAATGGCAGGGGAATGATAATGACTATAATCATGATGAATGGTCATGCCGTTAGGTTCCCAAGATTTACTATAAATATGAAGATAATCAATGATGGGAGTCCAAGTGTTATTTCCAGGCTCCGGTTTAGGAATTTTATGTATGTTGGAATGAGGCCTAAGAGATGGAATTGTACTATTTTGATATATAAGAGTAAAATAAGAAACATTAGGATATTCAAGATATAGGTGGCCTTTTGTATATAAGTGGTGAAACTCATTAGAATTTTCAGTAAAATGTGTTGAGAAGTGAATTTCCTTATTCCTCCTTGCATCCTACAAGCTAGGTTATTTATTTCCCCATCCGATTTGGGTATTTCCTTGACATCAACACTTCAAACTCATCTCTACAATTCAACCAAATGTTAATAACATCTAGCCTAAATAGGTTAATTTGAAACATTAGCCTAATTCCCTTTACACTTACTACAACTATCATGCATTAATAGGAATAAAAATATTTTCATTTAAAATAAATGGGGCTGTAATAGGAATGATAGTATGTAAGGCGATGAAAGTTAACAAGGAAATGAAATTCGAGATGCTACAAAATCAGACCCTGAAATTATATAAATCCTTGATACATTTGAATTTTTTACATATATTCCTTTTTAAAAATGGGTTGATTCCTCTTCACATGTATGTCATTCTGTTATATTTCAATAAATAAATATTTTGACTAACAAGACACCACAAAATCGAGATTTCATAGTCAATTCAAAGAGTTTTTCTTTTCATTATTTTTCTCTTTCTTATATATATATATATAATATTTTCGAGAATTATTTTCACAAAATAGGGTTCGACCCTCAAAGTGTTGAGGTGGGAAAAATGAGTTTGACTTTAAGAAATTCACAATGGAAATAGATGCATGAGTAATCAGAGAAAAATTATGGTGCTTATCTATGAGAAGATTAAATATCATGAGAGAGTCAATGAAAATTTCAAATCTTCAAGCAAAGGAGGGTTTTGAGAAATGTTCATTTATGCCCTCCAAGATTTTTACATTTGATGATTGAAAGGAGGGTAATTGTAATATAGCATGACATTGAAAATTCGAGAGCGAAGTGATGTTTCGAAAATTTAGGGATCCATTAATCGAAGAAATCATTTTGAATTTGAGGGTTATTATTGAAATATCAGTGAATTTGCACAAAATTTTTGTGTTTGATTAAAGTCTGAGATTGTGAAATCAAAGGAATTGAATCGCACATGGAGAACACAACTATGGAATAGGGAGAGGAATAAGTATAAAAATCCAGAAAATATCGTCAACAGGAGAAACAAAAAAGTAATTAACCCTAAAAAATACTTGCAAGTATGTAATTAACTATTACATAATTTGTCATTGCAATACTAGTGAAAGCATCAAATATATATCATAGTCCAAGTCGATGGTCCTCTTTCAAACTTCTAGTTTGAGCTTGGTGACTATGGCGGAAACCAAGGCAGTATAAATCCCAAATGATCTAGAGTAAAACGTTTTAACATAGATTAGCCTAACGTAGCCTAACATAGTGTATTCTAACCTCGTGTATCCTAGCCTAACCTATTTTAACATATAATACCATCCTCTAGGCTAACCTACTCTAGCCTAGTTTATCCTACTCTAGCCTAGCCTATCCTTCTCTATCCTAGGCTACTCTATCCCTACCTAGTCTATTGCTACCTTGCTTTGCCCAAGCCTAAGTTATTATAGGATAGACTAGCCTACTATAGCCTATTGTTGCCTAACTTTCAATAGATTATCCTAGCCTCCTCTATGTTATCCTAGCACAACCTACTCTAGCCTAGCCTACTGTCATCTAGCATTACTTACTCTAGCCTATGATAATATAGTCTAGCCTACTCCATCTTAATTTAGTGAAATATAGCCTAGGCTATTGTATAATAGCCTATATTACTCTAGCCTAGCCTAGCCTAACCTACTCTCGACTAGCCTACTCAAGCCTAGTCTAGCCTAGTATATTCTAGCCTAGCCTAGCCTACTAGAGCCTAACATAGCCTAGCCCACTCTTGAATAGCCTAACATACTCTAGCCTTTCCTTGACTAGCCTACTCTTTCCTAGCCTAACCTACTCTTTCCTCACCTACCCTACCCTATTGTATCATATATTATCTTAGCATAGCCTAATGTATCCTACTGTAGTCTACTCTAGCCTAGCTTAGCCTAGTACAGTCTACTCTAGCCTAGCTTAGCCTAACATAGTCTACTCTAGCCTAGCTTAGCCTAACATAGCCTACTATACCCTAGCCTAGCCTAACCTACTCTAGCCTAGCTTAGTATAACCTACTCTTGCCTATTATAGCCTTCTCTAGCCTTCCCTAGCATACTCTATCCTAGGCTAGCCTACTCTCGCCTAGCCTACCCTACTTTATCCTATCTTAGCCTAACGTACCCCACACTGTATGTACTCTAGCATCAGCTATTCGAGCATATATTACTCGATCCTAGAATAGTGTAGTCTAGCTTGGTATAATCTAGCCTATCCTTGTGTGCTCTAGGCTAACCTATCCTATCTTTGCCTACTCTAGCCTAGCATACTCTAGCCTAGTCTACTCTACCCTAGGCTACTCTAGCCTAAACTAGACAAGCCTAACCTACTCTCTCCTAGCACAACCAAGCCTAACCTAATATAATGTGACCTAGTGTATCCTACTTTAACCTACTTTAGCCGATCATACTCTAGTATAACCTACTCTAGTGTAGTGTACTCTATCTAAGCCTTGCCTAAGCCACTTAAGCCTAATCTTGCCTATCCTAGCCTAGTATTTCCTAATGTAGCCTTGTGTAAGGTACTTTGTCGTAAACTAATAAACCCTAGCCTACTATTAGCTAGCCTAGGCTAGCCTACTCTAGCCTATCCTAGGCTAGCCTACTCTAGCCTATCCTAGGCTTGCCTACTATAGCCTAGTCACACCAACATATCCTAGCCTAATCTAGTGTAGCATAGTATACTGTAGCCTACTCTAGCCTATATTAGCTTAGTCATGATTATCCTAGCCTATTATTTCCTAGCCTTCATCACTTTAGCTTACCTTACTCTATCCTTTCTTAACCTAGCCTACTTTATCGTAACTTATCCTAGCATAGCCTAGTCTAATATATCCTAGTCTAGTCTAGCGTAACCTAACCTATACTGGTGTTTCATAGTCTAGCCTAAACTACTGATGCAATCTTCTCTACCCTAGCCTACACTAGCCTAATCTACCCAATATCAGCCTACCCTAACCTACTCTAGCCTATTTTAGCCTTGTGTGGCCTACTTCAACTTAGCTTCACCTAGACAAGCATAACCTACATTACTATAGCCTATCCTATCCTATCCTAATCTAGCCTATCCTATCCTAGCCTACACTAGTATAGGTCAACCCACTCTACCTTGGCCTAACCTAACCTACTATAGCCTCTTCTAATATAGCCTAGCCTAGTGTAACTTACTCTAACATAGTCTACTAGCTATCCCATTGTAATGTAGCCTCCTCTAGCCTAGCCTATCATAATCTTTCTTAAATTAGCCTATTGCTGCTTAGCCTAGCTCGCTTTAGACTAACCTACCCTCACATACTCTAGCCTAGCTTAGCCTATCCTTAGATTATATATATATATATATATAAGAAAGAGAAAAATAATGAAAGGACAAACCCTTTGAATTGACTATGAAATCTCGATTTTTTGGTTTCTTGTTAGTCAAAATATTTATTTATCGAAATATAATAGAATGAAATACCTGTGAAGAGGAATCAACCCATTTTTAAAAAGGAATATATGTAAAAAAGTCAAATGTATCAAGGATTCATATAATTTTAGGGTCTGATTTTGTAGCCTCTCGAATTTCATTTCCTCGTTAACTTTCATCGCCTTTCATACTATCATTCCTATTGCATTAGCAGAGTACTAAGTTTTTGTTTTGAACTATAGTTAAATCCCCTGCAGTCGAGGGTTTTAACACATTAATTATTAAGTTTCCTTCTGTCGAGGGTATTGCAATTTGAAGGCATGCTTGTTAAATTTATTTTCTTGCTTCTATAGAATTATGTTTCTCATCTCTTTTTGTCGAGTGTTTTAAAATCTAAAGCCATTTTGATCAATTTTATGTCTGATAACTTCTATAGAATTTTGTTGCTTATTTTTTTCTTTGGATTATTACACATGTTATAGTTTAGATTATGAAATGGTTAAACACATTTTTGTAGTCCCTTGTTGGGATCATTCATTGTTACGATATGGATTATCTGTAGCTATTTTCAAGTTCTTTTTTATATGAAATCTTTAGTTTGGTTACAATCCTTTCAAGTGAGGATTTCCTTAGACTGGTAAGGTCCAGGGCTAACATGTCCTCTAGAAGGTTGTCCTTCTGTAACCACCCCACACTGCCCCACTTTACCTAATATATAATAATAAAATGAATACCATAGCCTTGGATTATATTGTTTTGGTTAAATATGTAACTCACTTACCAGTTGCCTTTGTTTAGAGTTTCATCTCTATAGTTATTAACCATCTGTTCATAAATTTCAACCTTGAATAAAACATAGGCATACTTATAGGTCGTAGTTCTATTAATACTCAACTTTCTTTATATTTTTTCTATGTAGTATAATAATCTCAAAAAATATTTCTTTAACACAGTTTCCATACTAGAATTTATAGTTCTACATACTTATCTATTATGAAGATTGAAGGCTCACAATCTCACACTAGGATGTGATACATCACCCAACCAATGAGACCAGTCGCTATTGCGTCTCTCCAACGAGCCATTGCACACTTGGGATTTAGAACATGTTATGGTGTAGGGTTAAGTCCATATGGTCCCAACCAAACATGTTCCTTCCATTGTACATCACTGCTTAACAATACTACTGGTTCCTTACCAGCCCATAATAACAAATGTTCTCTCTCTCTTCAGCCTCAGGTACCTTTACCCTCTCGGCCTCCTTACTTTAACAGAAAATCCATGAGGAAAGTTTGGGTATGTAACTACCCTACCCGCTAATCTTAACTGTCCCATGTTCCTATGTGAGTTCTCTTTGTATCACACCCATAATGGACGTATGAAACACATATTTTCATTCTTGCATATACAAGTATAATTTTTTTTTTATTTAATTACTCAACATAATTAATTCAAGTAGTTTCCAATTCAGTAATAAAAGATAAATCAAAGCTTAATAAGTTTACTTGTTTTTTTACCAGGGGGCATTACATCTCCCACCCCCCCTGAGTGAAACATCGTCCCAATGTTTCTATGTCTCAAACAAAGTAGGATAAGCATCCATCATGAACCCTTCATCTTCCCAGGTAGCCTCTTTCGAGCTAAAGTGCTTCCATTGCACTTTAACCTGGATGATAACTCACTTCCGCAACGTTACTTCTCTTCAGTCTAATATCCATAGTGGTTCGACCAGAAACTCCCTATCTGGTTCAACCTCTCAAAATTCATAGACATAATCAGTTTCTTTCTGTTTATTTATAATATGTTAGAAAATTATATATTACAAAGCAATGCAACACATAAAATATGCGGAAAAACACAAACACACAAAACACATAAAACCAGAGAGACACAGATATAAGTGGTTCACCCAGTTTGGGCTATGTCCACCCCGAATAGCCAGTCCTTCCTTTCTATTATCCAGCAAAATGAAGAGACACAACCTACAGCAGATCCACTGTAATATACTTTGTTCTCTCTCACAGTCTCCCTATCTGTTTCTCGCTCTAAGAATACAAATACAATACACAGTCGCAATACAATAACCTCATACAAAACGAGGGGTTTCCTTCTAGGGAAAAAAACCCTACATCAAACATAAGTTCTACCATCAGATCATCTGCCTAATGAATGGCTCAGATTGACTAGAAATTACTATAATTTTACAAGGAAATTTTACATCTGTTTTTATCTTCGGGGGCGCTACCTCCGGAACCCCTCGCCAGAGACAAAGTTACTAACGGCCATAACTAAACCATTCTAGCTTTCTGGCAATGAGCACAGAAATAACAGAACTCTAACTTCATCATCAAAGTTTACCCCTACAAAAATCAAGTGACTGGTAACTATATTAAAATGAATTAAATGGTCTATAACAGATCCACCTTCCGATATCTTCATATTAAATAAATGTTTCATAAGAAATACCTTGTTTGAGGCCGAGGGTTTTTCATATAGTTTCGCATATGAATTAATCAAACCCTCTGTCGTTATTTCCTTCGAAATATTGAAGGATACCGACATCGCGAGGCACAACCATACTATTCCAAGTGCCTTTCTATCCAAAATATCCCATTCTGCGTCTGTCATAGTCATCAACTTCTTTCTTTTTCTGCTCAATGGTAGGTACAGATCTTTATGATACAGATAATCTTCCATCTATATCTTCCATAGCAGGAAGTTTTGGCCGTTAAATTTATCGACCCTAAACTTACCATCTTCCGCCAATATTTCTCCCACTCAAATGAGGAACCCTTCTTTCCTACAATTTTATCAGCCAAACATGCCTTTGGCTCCGATACGAGTTGTTAGAAAATTATATATTAAAGAGAAGTGAAACACATAAAATATACGGAAAAACACAAACACACAAAACACATAAAACCAGAGAGACAAAGATATACATGGTTCACCCAGTTTGGACTACATCCACCCTAAACAGCTAGTCCTTCCTTTTTATTATCCAGCAAAATGAAGAGACACAACCTACAGCAAATCCATTGTAATATCCTTTGTTCTCTCTCATAGTCTCCCTATCTATTTCTCGCTCTGAAAATACACATACAATACACAGCTGCAATACAATACCCTCATACAAAACGAGGGGTTTCCTTCTAGGGAAAAAAACTATACATCAAACATAACTTCTATCGTCAGATCATCCGCCTAATGAACGGCCCAGGTTGACTAGAAATTACTATACTTTTAAAAGGAAAATTTACATCTATTTTTAGCTTCAGGGGAGCTACCTCAGAAACTCGCTGCCAAAGAGAGAGTTGCTAATGGCCATAACTAAACCATTCCATCTTTCTGGCAATGATCACAGAAATAAAAGAGCCCTAAATTAATCATCAAAGTTTACCCCTACAGAACTTAACTGACTGGTAATTGTATTAAAATCATTTAAATGGTCTGCAACAGATCCACCTTCCAACATCTTCATATTAAATAAATGTTTCATAAGAAATACCTTGTTTGAGGCCAAGGGTTTTTCATATAGTTTCGCCAATGCCTTAATCAAACCCTCTGTTGTTGTTTCCTTTGAAATATTGAAGGCTACCGATGCCGCGAGGCACAATCGTACTATTCCAAGTGCCTTTTTATCGAGAATCTCCCATTTTGTGTCTGTCATAGTCATTGGGTTCTTTGTTTTTCCACTCAATGCTAGGTACAAATATTTCTAATGTAGATAATCTTCCATATGCATCTTCCACAGGGGGGAGTTTTGGTCGTTAAACTTCTCGAACCTAAAATTACCATCTTCTGCCATTGCTCCCACTCGAACCAGGAATCCTTCTTTCCTGCGAGTTTATCAGCCAAACAGACCTTCGGCTCCGATACCAGTTGTTAGAAAATTATATATTACAGAGCAACGCAACACATAAAAAATGTGGAAAAACAAAAACACACAAAACACATAAAACCAGAGAGACACAGATATACGTGGTTCACCCAGTTTGGGATACGTCCAGCCCGAACAGCCAGTCCCTCCTTTCTATTATCCGGGAAAATGAGGAGACACAACCTACTGCAAATCCTCTATAATATCCTTTGTTCTCTCTCAAAGTCTCCCTATCTGTTTCTTGCTCTAAGAATACACATACAATACACAGCCGCAATATAATACCATCATACAAAATGAGAGGTTTCCTTCTAGGGAAAAATACCCTACATCAAACATAACTTCTACCGTCAGATCATCCACCTAATGAACAACCCAGATTGACTAGAGATTAGTATACTTTTACAAGGCAATTTTACATCTTTTTTTAGCTTCAGGGGAGCTACCCCTGAAACCCCCTACCAGAGGCAGAGTTACTAATAGCCATAACTAAACCATTCCAACTTTTTGGCAATGAGCACAGAAAAAAAAGAGCCCTAACTTCATCATCAAATTTTACCCCTACAGAACTTAACTAACTGGTAACTGTATTAAAATCATTTAAATGGTCTGCAACAGATCCACCTTCCGACATCTTTATATTAAATAAATGTTTCATAAGAAATACCTTTTTTGAGCTCGAGGGTTTTTCATATAGTTTTTCCAATGGGTTAATCAAACCCTCTATCGTTGTTTCCTTCGAAATATTGAAGGCTACCAACACCGCGAGGCACAAATGTATTGTTCCAAGTGCCTTTCTATCGAGAATCTCCCATTCTGTGTCTGTCATAGTCGTCGGCTTCTTTGTTTTTACGCTCAATGGTGGGGCAGATATTTATGATACAGACAATCTTCCATCTGCATCTTCCACAGCAGGAAGTTTTGGCCATTAAATTTCTTGTCCTAAACTTACCATCTTCCGCCATTGCTCCCACTTGAACCAAGAGTCCTTCTTTCTTGCGAGTTTATCAGCCAAACAGACCTTCGTCTCTGATACGAGTTGTTAGAAAATTATATATTACAGAGCAATGCAACACATAAAATATGCGGAAAAACACAAACACATAAAACACATAAAACCAGAGAGACATGGATATACATGGTTCACCCAATTTGGGCTACGTCCACGCCGAACAGCCAGTCCTTCCTTTCTATTGTCTAGCAAAATGAAGAGACACAACCTACAGCAGATCCGCTGTAATATCCTTTTTTCTCTCTCATAGTCTCCCTATCTGTTTCTTGATCTGAGAATACACATACAATACACAGTCGCAATAAAATACCCTCATAAAAAATGAGGGGTTGCCTTCTAGGACAAAAACCCTACATGAAACGTAACTTCTACCGTCAGATCATCCGCCTAATGAATGGCCTAGATTGACTAGAAATTACTATACTTTTACAAGGAAATTTTACATCCTTTTTTAGCTTCAGGGGCACTACCCCCAAAACCCCTCGCCAGAGATAGAGTTACTAAAATCCATAACTAAACCATTCTAGCTTTCTAGCAATGAGCACATAAATAAAAGAGCACTAAATTCATCATCAAAGTTTACCGCTACAAAACTTAACTAACGGGTAACTGTATTAAAATGATTTAAATGGTCTGCAACAAATCCACCTTCCAACGTCTTCATATTAAATAAATGTTTCATAAGAAATACCTTGTTTGAGGCCGAGGGTTTTTCATATAATTTCGCCAATGCCTTAATCAAACCCTCTATTTTTGTTTACTTCAAAATATTGAAGGATATCGACATCGCGAGGCACAAGCGTACTATTCCAAGTGCCTTTCTATCAAGAATCTCCCATTCTGTGTCTGTCATAGTTGTTGGCTTCTTTGTTTTTCTACTCGATGGTAGGTACATATCTTTCTGATACAGATAATCTTCCATCTGCATTTTCCACAACATGAAGTTTTGGCCGTTAAATTTCTCGACCCTAAACTTACCATCTTCCGCCAATATTTCTCCCACTCGAACGAGGAACCCTTCTTTCCTACGAGTTTACCAGTAAAACAAACCTTCGGCTCTAATACCATTTTTTAGAAAATTATATATTAAAGAGAAATGCAACACATAAAATATGTGGAAAAACACAAACACAAAAAACACATAAAACCAGCGAGACACAGATATATGTGGTTCACCCAGTTTGGGCTACGTCCACCCTGAATAGCCAATCCTTCCTTTCTATTATTTATCAAAATGAAGAAACATAACCTATAGTAGATCCGTTGTAATATCCTCTGTTCTCTCTCATAGTCTCCCTATTTGTTTCTCGCTCTGAGAATACACATACAATACACAACCACAATACAATACCCTCATACAAAACAAGGGGTTTCCTTCTAAGGCAAAAAAACCTACATCAAACATAAATTCTACCATCAGATCGTCTGCCTAATGAACAACCCAGATTGACTAGAAATTAGTATACTTTTACAAGGAAATTTTACATATGTTTTTAGCTTCGGGGGCACTACCCTTGAAACCCCTTGCCAAAGACAGAGTTACTAATGGCCATAACTAAACCATTCCAGCTTTCTCGAAATGAGCACATAAATAAAAGAGTCCTAACTTCATCATCAAATTTTACCACTACAGAACTTAACTGAGTGGTAACTGTATTAAAATCATTTAAATGGTCTGCAACAGATCCACCTTCCAACGTCTTCATATTAAATAAATGTTTCATAAGAAATAACTTGTTTGAGGTCGAGGGTTTTTTATATAGTTTTTCCAATGCCTTAATCAAACCCTATGTTGTTGTTTCGTTTGAAATATTGAAGGCTACTGACGTCGTGAGGCACAACCGTACTGTTCCAAGTGCCTTTCTATCAAGAATCTCCCATTCTGCAAATGTCATAGTCGTCGGCTTCTTTATTTTTCTGCTCAATGGTAGGTACAGATCTTTCTGATACAGATAATCTTCCATCTACATCTTCCACAGCGGGAAGTTTTGGCTATTAATTTTCTCGACCCTAAACTTACCAAATTCTGCCATTTCTCCTACTCAAACTAAGAACCCTTCTTCCCTGCGAGTTTAATAGCCAAACAGACCTTCGGCTCTAATACCAGTTGTTAGAAAATTAAATATTACAGAGCAATGCAACACATAAAACACGCGGAAAAATAGAAACACACAAAACACATAAAACTAGAGAGACATAGAGATACGTGGTTCACCCATTTTGGGTTACGTCCACCCCGAACAGCTAGTCCCTCCTTTCTATTATATATCAAAATGAAGAGACAAAACCTACAGCAGATCCGCTATAATATCCTCTATTCTCTCTCGCAGTATCCCTATCTATTTCTCGCTCTGAGAATGTACATACAATACACAGCCGTAATACAATACCTCATACAAAATGAGGGGTTGCCTTCTAGGGCCAAAATCCCTACATAAAACACAACTTCTACTATAAGATCATCCGCCTAATGACTGGACCAGATTGACTAGAAATTACTATACTTTTACAAGGAAATTTTACATCTGCTTTTAGCTTCGAGGGCGCGACCCCAAAAACCCCCCTCTAGAGACAGAGTTACTAATGTCCATAACTAAACCATTCCACCTTTCTGAAAATGAGCACAGAAATAAAAAATCCCTAACTTAATCATCAATGTTTACTCCTACAGAACTTAACTGACTGGTAACTGTATTAAAATCATTTAAATGGTCTGCAACAGATCCACCTTATGAAATCTTCATATTAAATAAATGTTTCATAAGAAATACCTTGTTTGCAGCTGAGGGTTTTTCATATAGTTTTTCCAATGCCTTAATCAAACCCTCTGTTGTTGTTTCCTTCGAAATATTGAAGGCTACCGACACTGCGAGGCACAAGCGTACTGTTCCAAGTGCCTTTCTATCGAGAATCTCCCATTTTTCGTCTGTCATAGTTGTCAGCTTCTTTGTTTTTCTGCTCAATGGTAGGTGCAGATATTTCTGATATAGATAATCTTCCATCTGCATCTTCCATAGCGAGAAGTTTTGGCCATCAAATTTCTCGACCCTAAACTTACCATCTTCCACCATTTCTCCCACTCAAACTAGGAACCCTTCTTTACTGTGAGTTTATCAGCCAAACAGAACTTTGGCTCTGATACCAGTTGTTAGAAAATCATATATTATAGAGCAATGCAACACATAAAATATACAGAAAAACACAAACACACAAAACACATAAAACCAGAGAGACACACGTATACGTGGTTCACCCATTTTTGGCTACGTCCACCCTGAATAGCCAGTCCTTTCTTTCTATTATTTAGCAAAATGAAGAGACACAACCTATAGAAGATCCGTTGTAATATCCTCTATTCTCTCTCACAATCTCCCTATCTGTTTCTAGCTCTAAGAATAAACATACAATACAAAACCGCAATACAATACCCTCATACAAAATGAGGGGTTTCCTTCTAGGGAAAAAAAACCTACATCAAACATAACTTCTACCATCAGATCGTCTCCCTAATGAGCGACCCAGATTGACTAGAAATTACTATACTTTTACAAGAAATTTTACATTTGTTTTTAGCTTCGGGGGCACTAACCCCGAAACCCTCCGCGAGAGACAGGGTTACTAATGGCCATAACTAAACCATTCCATCTTTCTGGAAATGAGAACATAAATAAAAGAGCCCTAACTTCATCATCAAATCGTACCCCTACAGAACTTAACTGAATAGTAACTGTATTAAAATCATTTAAATTGTTTGCAACAGATCCACCTTCCAACATATTCATATTAAATAAATGTTTCATAAGAAATACCTTGTTTGAGGCCGAGGGGTTTTCATATAGTTTCACCAATGCCTTAATCAAACCCTCTGTTGTTCTTTCCTTCGAAATATTGAAGGATACCGATGCCGCAAGGCACAACCGTAATGTTCCAAGTGCCTTTCTATCGAGAATCTCACTTTCTGCGTCTGTCATAGTTGTCAGCTTCCTTGTTTTTCTGCTCAGTGGTAGGCACATATATTTCTGATACAGATAGTCTTCCATCTACATCTTCCATAGTGGGAAGTTTTGGGCGTTAGATTTCTCGACCCTAAACTTACCATCTTCCGCCATTTCTCCCACTCGAACCAAGAACCCTTCTTTCCTGCGAGTTTATCAGCCAAGCAGACCTTCGGCTTTGATACCAGTTGTTAGAAAAATATATATTATAGAGCAATGCAACACATAAAATATGTGGAAAAACACAAACACACAAAAAACACAAAACCAGAGAGACACAAATATACGTGGTTCACCTAGTTTGGGCTATGTCCACCACAAACAGCCATTCTTTCCTTTCTATTATCCAGAAAAATGAAGAGACACAACCTACAGTAGATCCGCTGTAATATCCTATGTTCTCTCTCACATTCTCCCTATCTGTTTCTCGCTCTGAGAATACACATACGATACACAGCCACAATACAATACCCTCATACAAAACGAGGGGTTGCCTTCTAGGGAAAAAAACCCTACATCAAACATAACTTCTACCGTTAGATCATCTGCTTAATGAATGGCCCAGATTGACTAGAAATTACAATACTTTTACAAGGCAATTTTACATCGGTTTTTAGCTTCGGGAGCACTACCCCCGAAACCCCCCACCAGAGACAGAGCTACTAATGGCCATAACTAAACCATTCCAGCTTTCTGGAAATGAGCACAAAAATAAAAGAGTTATAAATTCATCATCAAATTTTACCCCTGCAGAACTTAACTAACTGGTAACTGTATTAAAATCATTTAAATTGCTTGCAACAAATCCACCTTCCAACATCTTCATATTAAATAAATGTTTCATAAGAAATACCTTGTTTGAGGCCGAGGATTTTTAATATAGTTTCGCCAATGCCTTAATCAAACCCTCTGTTGTTGTTTCCTTCGAAATAGTACAAGATACAGAAGCTGTGAGGCATAACCATATTGTTCCAAGTTCCTTTCTATCGATAATCTCCCATTCTGCGTCTGTCATAGTCATCAGATTCTTTGTTTTTCCCCTCAATGGTATGTACATATCTTTTTGATACATATAATCTTCCATCCGCATCTTCCATAGCGGGAAGTTTTGGCCGTTAAATTTCTCGACCCTAAACTTACCATCTTCCGCCATTGCTCCCACTCAAACAAGGAACCCTTCTTTCTTGTGATTTTATCATCCAAACAGACCTTCGGCTCTGATACCAGTTGTTAGAAAATTATATATTACAGAGCAATGCAACACATAAAATACGAAGAAAAACACAAACACACAAAACACATAAAATCAGAGAGACACAGATATACATGGTTCACCCAATTTGGGCTACGTCCACCTCAAACAACCAGGCTTTCCTTTCTATTATCCAGCAAAATGAAGAGACAGAACCTATAGCAGATCTGCTGTAATATCCTCTGTCCTCTCTCACAGTCTCCTTATATTTTTCTCGCTCTGAGAATACACATACAATACACAGCCGCAATACAATACCCTCATACAAAGCGAGGGGTTGCCTTATAGGGAAAAAAACCTACATCAAACATAACTTCTACCATCAGATCATCTGCTTAATGAATAGCCCGGATTGGCTAGAAATTACTATACTTTTACAAGGCAATTTTACATATTCTTTTAGCTTCAGGGGCGCTGCCCCTGAAACCCCTCGCCAGTGAGGGGCTCCATAAAATCGCAGCCGCCCCCCTTGGACCCTCGAGGCAGTGTAAAATTATGGGCGGTGTTGCCACCCCATTAAGAACAAGGGTCCAATGCTGTGATACAAAATAAAGAAGATAATCAGGCTCCACACCCAACATAATCAACATTTAGTTGGTTTACCACACACACACAAAAATATATATATATATATATATATATATATATATATATATATATATATTCTTTCATATACACTTTACCTGTATATCCTTTGCCCTACTTATATGTCTAGGATCATAGACATATTATTCGGGAAAAGGATATACAGGTAAAGTGTATACGCAAGAATATATATATATATATATATTTTAAAATGAGACATGGAATACATTATGTGTTCTTATATGGCTATGTGGATTTAACTGGTAGGTTACAGGTCCAATGCGAGCTAGAATCTGCAAAGGGCTAAAAAAACGAGGGGCCAATTTTTCACATCCCCCCCATCACAAAGTACTCTTCTTGGGTTTAATGAGTACATATACGTGATCCCCTACCAGAAATTCCTAGTAACTTCATATTTTATCTACATATGTTTTCTGTCTGTCTTGAGCAACCCTCAAGTTCCTTCTTACTTTCTTTAATGTATCCTCCATTTCCCTCAACATGTCTAGTCCTAAGATCAGTTTATCCTCTAGACTGCTCCAATTAATAGGTATCCTCCATTTTCTCTCATACGAAAATTCAAATAGACTCATCTTTAACGACACCTGGAAGTTTTTATTATAAGAAAGTTATACTAAATGCAAATATTCTTCCCATTTATATGGTTGTTGCATCATGAACATTCTTAACATGTCCTCAATAACTTGACTCACTTGCTCAGTCTTCTCGTCCATTTGAGAAATGATAAGCAGTACCAAACTATATTTGTGTACCCAATCCAAAAAACAAGATTTTCCATAAATTTGATGTGAACTTCACGTCTCTATATGATATTACCATTTTTGGAAACCCATGTAATCTAAAAATTTCTCTCACGAAAATATCATCATTCTGCACAGTTTTAAAAATGGGTCGCACTGGTATAAAATGTGCAACTTTACTCAATTTTTCCACCCCAACCATTATTGATTCATTTTTTCATCTAGATCTAGGAAATCCAGTGATAAAATCTAATCTAATAACTTCCATTTCCATTCAGGATTGGGTAGAGGATGTAGAAACCTTTCGGGGTTCTCGTGATCATCTAAACATTTTTCCAAATAATCAGCAGCCTCAGATTTCATACCTGGCCAAAAATATTTTTTCCTCAATGCTGTAATTAATTTTTGATAACCATGGTGTGTGGTATAAGGGATTTTGTGACTTTCATCCAAAATTAATTGCTTGAGACTTTGTTGATTGGGAATGTACAATTTTCCTTTATAAATTAACATTCCCTTCTCATTGACCTCTTATCCCAACTATATTTCCTTTTTGTCTTGATTTTTTTCTTGTTGCCTTAAAAATTGATATTATATATCCCTTAGACCCATGTCTTTAATGAGATCTGTGAAATCATTTTTAGCTTGAATAAATGAAATTTCATACACACAATGTAATTTCCTACTTAAAGCGTCAGCAACTCTATTATCCCTACCCTTGAGGTGCTTTATTTAGAAATGGAATTCACTAAAAAAGGAAGCCCATCTGGCTTGTTGATAATTAAGAGTAGGTTGACTGAAATAATTTTTCAAACTATTATAATCTATCATTAAGATCAATTTATTACTAAAAATATAATGTCGCCACATTTTTAAAGCATGCACCACTACAGCCAATTCCATGTCGTACACGAAGTATTTCTTTTCATGTTCTTTTAGTTTTTGGGACCCATAGGCTGCCACCTTACATTCTTGCATTAGTACTCAACCCACCCCTTCCTTGCTGGCATATTTACAAACAAAAAACTCATTTTCATGGTCAACAACTTTCAATACAGGGGTTGTGGTAAGCAAATGCTTCAGCGTATCAAAGTTTTTTTGGAATTCCGTTGTCCAATGGAAATATTTCCCTTTCTTCTGCAAGGAAGTCAGGGGATAAGTTGCCCTAGAAAATCCCTTTATAAAAAATCAGTGATACCTAGTCAGCCCTAGAAAGAACTGAATGTCGGATACATTTTTGAGGAACAATCCATTCCAAAATAGTCCTAATTTTCTTTAGATCAACTACAATTCCCTCTTGAGAGATCACATGTCCCAAATACTAAATTTTATCCTTAAAGAACTTGCATTTAATGTATTTAGCATACATTTTATGTTCTCGCAAGGTTTGTAACACAATCTGCATATGTTTCTTATGTTCTTCCATGTTTTTAGAGTAATTATAATGTCATCAATAAATATTAATACAAAATTATCAAGATATTGATGGAAGATGATATTCATGAGACGTGTGAAGGTGGCAGGGGCATTGGTGAGCCCAAAATGCAACACCACAAACTCGTAATATCCATACCACATTTGGAAAACAATTTTACATATGTCTTCATCTTTGATATGAATCTGGTGATACCCATATCGTAAGTCAATTTTCAAAAAAATTGTAGCCCCTTTAATTTGGTCGAATAGATAATCTATCTGAGGTAACATGTATTTATTCTTGATTATAAGTTTGTTAAGCTGTTAGTATTAAAAACACAATTGTAAAGTACCATCCTTATTTTTAACAAATAAAATAGGGGCTTCCCAAGGTGACACAATTGGGTAGATGTATCCTTTATCCATCAATTGTTGAAGCTGAAGTTTTAATTCAGTCAGCTCAAGAATACTGATTCGATAGGGTTTTTTAGACACCGGGGAAAATCCAGTAATTAATTCAATGGTGATTTCTACATCTCGCTTAGGTGGTAGACCTGGTATCTCTTTAGGAAATACATCAGTAAATTAATGAACAACAGGTAAGTTTTCTAAAGTAGCAGTTTTATCCTTAGAGTTAGAATACCCTACCTAAACTGCATATATTTAGCATTGAGAGGCGGTAATAGGTCATATCTTCGGAGGTTTCCTAATTCCTTGAATTTCATGTCTAACCCTTCCTCATTAATGAAGTTAATAGTCTTTTTTTTGTAGTTCACCAAAGACCAATGAGATTAAGTCTCAGGTTGAAGGAGGAACAGTGGAGGGGAGGCGGTGAGAATAAATCGCAGGTTGAAGGAGTAAGTGAGAACAAGTGTCCTATAAAATAAGTATAGGTATAGGTGGCATACATGGGAAAAATAATTCTATATCAGTTTTATAGGTGGTAGAAGATGGAATGGAACTGCTTTGATGCCTCCAAAACATTGTATTATTGAAAATATAAATCTTAACCTAATTTTTGTAAGTTTATCGGCTTATCCTCTCAAGAGCCAAAAGCAAAAGCAAGCAATATACTATTCTCCATTAATTCATTTTGTTCTAATGCAATATAGTATATAGTTGGTTATTTTTCTTTATAACTTAAATATCAGCACGAACTAAATAACATTAAATACCAGTGAAAGCAAAAGCAAGCAAGATACTATTCCCCATTAATTCATTTTGTGCTAATGCAATATAGTATATACTTGGTTACTTTTCTTTATAACTTAAATAACAGCATGAACTAAATAACATTAAATTCCAATGAATTAATGCTAGTATTAGTTCAGAGTGGTCAATTATCAACGATGCATGCAAGACATAATTGAAGGTTATAGCCTCCTCGTCTCGGGAAGAGGCCAATAAGATGGAAAATGTTTTTATTGGTCATCAAAGATTAATTCATAAATTTTATAGGCTGCAAAAATTCCAGCTGCTTAAAACTTTATATTATTTGTCGTATGAATAACCAATGATTAATGCTAAGAGGACCTTTTGGATTACAATAGTCCCAGCCGCCTGACGGCAGGGACTAATAAATGAAAAAAATATTAAATATTAAAATAATAATTATAATAATTACAAATAAATAAATAAATTATAACAATCAATTTAATAAATAAAAAATTGTAAGCTTGGAAGGACTACATATTTATCATGTCCAATATATCACCCCGACCGGGTAGAGAATTGAACTAGTGACTTCACATCAAGGAGCGCCTTAACAGACCACTCGATCACTCACCATTTATCCAAGACCATGTGGACAATAAATTTAATAAAAAAATTGATTTTAATTTATAATAAAATATACATTTTGAAATTAAATTTAAAACTTTACATAATAAATCAAATTTATTTAAATAAAATTTATTACCCCCAAGAGGCACTCTCTAGCCTATAATGGTAAAAATGTTATAATGTAATGTCATGATTAACCTTTTGACTTGATCAAATTACATAAAAATAAAATAAAATAACATAAATTTAATAATTATAATTATAATTATAATTATAATTATAATTAATAACTAAACCAGTCGAGATACATCTTAACTCCAAAGCTACCAAGCACCAAGAGGGATCAAATATCTTGAGATGAAAACCTCTTTTAGAGTGAAAAGAGATTTGAACCCTCTTGGGGCTTGGTAGATCTAGAGTTAAGATGGATATAGGTTGGTAATTAATTATTAACTAGTCCTAATCCCATACTTAACATAAAACTCATAACCTAACCAAAAACCATAATACCATAATCTCAAGCCTTACATTTTCTAGTATAAATAATCCAATTCCATGGATAAGGATAGCATATTATGATTAAAAAAAACATGACCATGATTCTATTATATTTGTTATTAATACTAAAATATTGATAAAATAATATAATATATTTTTATAGTTTTATTTTATTTTTTAAGTTACATGTTTTGGATTTGAAGTGAATGTTTATTTTAATAACAAGGCTAGAAGGGATCGGAGAACAATGGTGAGAAGGTCAAGAATATGTGTGAAGGAGGTGGTCATGGATGTGTTCCATCATATGCTCAACCACCTCACCTCTATTCCGACTAAGGATCATCTCCATGTTCGGCGAGTGAAGTTTTCGATCAACAATGCAAGTAGAATGAATATCTATGAAGCACTCTATAACCATAGAATCGACCAAGGTTGGCGAAAATAATACCAACAAATTCAATTCTTGCCACATCATGAGTGGACAATAGCTCTATCACATGAACACCAAGAAGAATTTGGAGGAATGGAAGGCAGAGAAACCAGAGGATGGTTTCAAGAAGTTTATTTTTCCTCAAGATTTGGAAAATTTGGGAAGCATTTCTTACTGCAAAGCTCTTCTTAGCCTCCATGATGAGATTATTTCCCTAGATCTGGAAAATTTTATAGTCTTTGTGATACCATTCTTAGGGGTTTCCCTTTTTTTGTAGGTCAAAGCCATAGATCTCGTCGACTCACTTGCAGCTAGGATACATGATTGGATGGGTATCCCATATGGCAGCATTCAACTCCTACATGGAGGTAGGTAGCTTCAAGATCTAAAATCACTCATCGAGTATGGCATAACCAAGGATGCCTCAATTCATTGAGTGTTAAAACTAAGAGGAGGAGAAAAATTTTGGGGTGCATCCTCTTCCTCCCAACCCAAATTCTTCAAGGATACCCTCAAGCCAAGTCCTGCAGAGCCGATTCCAAAAGATATCTCACGAACATCCTTCATTGTAGATCAGGTAGAAAATATCCTATATATTAAAGTGGATCATCTTCAATTTGAGGAGACTTACATGGATTATTCGAAGCATGCCATTATCCATATATTTAATGGGTTATGGCCAATGACATTTGTGCTCCAATGGGTGCATCACAGGTGATACCCAAATACATGTCTATTTTTTTTTCTCGAAAGGGTTTTTTTTGGTGTATTTAAAATATCTTAAGGGTTAACACAAGTTTTTTTTATGAAGGACCTTGGATTTTGGGCCATGCTAAGATTTTTTCAAAACTTTTTTTGTTGGTTTTAACCCTGTCTCTATGCCAACTACGGTCACTCTAGTTTGGGTAAGACTCCCATTTTTCCCCTTCATTTGATCCATCCAGACATCTTAGCTGATGTGGGCATCTCACTCATACATTTCATTAAATTAGACATAGAAAGGCTTGAGAAGGGTGTTGTGACCTTTGCTAGAATATGTGTTGAAATCAATCTTAGCAAAGGGTTGTCAAACAAAATACTCCTCAAGTGGAACAACTTTATATTTTCGTAACCAGTGGACTATGAAAATATAACATTATGTTGTAGGATCTATCAACCACCTGATCATCTCTAGAATGTATATCCCTCTTCTCAAGGGCTCTCTCCTCCTCTAGATTCTAGGAATAAGTCATGGGGAAGGCAAGATCCAAAAGTTCCAAAAGGAGCTAATACTTCTTCAACTCACAAGCCAGAAAATGTGCAGCAACAAAAAACTTCTACAACTAAAATAAGTCCTTTCACATCAACTAAACCACTGAACCACAATTAGGGACATCACATCATGCATATGTCAAGATCCATCCCTCAAATGGAGACGCATGAGATACAAATATGGTTTTGGCTTCATCAATAGAGGCCACAAATGCTTTCATGAATTAGAGCACTCGGTAGTGATAAGGAAGCAGCTATAGAAAAACCTATAGGCTTGGAATTAGACCAAGAAAATGCATTAATTGTCTTCTCTACATTTGTTTCTCTTGGAATGGATTGGTGTTTAGAAGAAAAAAGGAAAAAATTACCCTCAATATAATCCATGATCATTCTTGACTTTTGTTACGAGGACAATAGTCAAAGCATTGGCATTATCAATAGTAGGTTAGTTAGTTAAAAGTATTGGCATCATCAATAGTAGGTTAGTTTCATGTAAACTCAGGTTAGCTTATCTCTTGATATTGGATTTGGTTGGTATTCCCAAGCAAAATTTCTCTGTAAACATGCAATGGATTGATGAGAAGATAATACTTTTTTAATTAAAAAAAAAAACAAGGCTAGAAGATATTACATTAAAATTTATCATGTCATTTGTAGAAAATAAATTTAGATAAGAAGAATCATAATTGATTCTCTTAACTATTTAAAATAAACTCAATATTTTTTTATAAAATAAAAATGTTTTTAAGGTAAATAATTTATCTTCATCATCATAAAATTTTACATCTATTAAAATTTATATAATTTTAAAATGCATTGAGGTCCACAGGGTCTTGAATAGATGATGAGGTGCTCTGTCAATTCACTCCTTGATGTGAAGTCATAGGTTCAATTCTTCCTCCGGGTGATATATTGGACATGATGAAGATGTAGTTCTACCAAGCTTTAAAAAAAATGCATTGAGTAAGTTCCCTTTGTGGTATTTTAGATTGTTTTATTGGGTAAAAACAAGCGATATCAAAAGGTGTATCCATATAATATAATTAGGTAATCGTGTGAATTAACGAGTGAGCGAGTAAAAGCTAACCATTAAATGGAGATTTTTTGGAATGGTCCTGGACTTTTTGAACAAGTTGGATCTATTTATGTATTCAGAAACACATTTTAAACAAAAAAAATACACAATCTTGTTAATATTTTTATCACCAAATTGCAGCATAACAAATGAAAATGTCTAGTGATTTAGAATACTCTTTAGTAATGGAAAGAAAATTTTATGGAGTTTAATCTAACTAATAGACAAAATTAGGCTTTTGGGCATTTTTTCTAATCAATGCTGCGAAAGTGTAATAGAAAATTTTAAGAATCATAATTTTAAACAATTTAATTTGCAAAGTTCAAGTATTGCTAATTTTTTTTTTTAAAATATTAAATTTATTTACATATTTAAAAACACATTTTAAATAACCAAAAAATATATGCTATTTCATATTAAATAAACTACACAATTCTATAAAAAAAATTAATATACAAGAAAATAGCTTTCTGTTATAAAATATATAACCATAATTTTTTTTAAAAGTAATAATAGAGAAAAATATCCCACGAGCTAGCTGCCAAAATCTCTTCATAACTTTCCCTGTTGTTTTTAAAGACCTCATATTTTAAAATGAAATGTTTTTTCTTGTTTCCACTTTTCAAGAAAAGCAAAAAATGCATATTCTTTCCTCCCACCAAGCTTCTTTTAGCATTTTCCAACACTCTATTTCACAACCAAGTTGATATAAATTAATCTATAATTAAATAATAAAAATTTTAACTTTACAAGAAATATTAACCCTATATACATTTATATATATATAACACTACCCATATTAATAAGGCAATAATTTTGCCAACTTTATACCAATTGTACACTCTCTTTTATTTAAATAAATAACACCTGTCCAATCATTTACAAAATTGAATTGATAGATGGAGCACATTGGGTTGTGTGATAACGTAGGTAATATATTCACGGTGTGAAGTATAAACTAGCAATTGCACCACATGTTGCAAAGGAAACGTCGTAAGGTTGTGGTATAGGAAAGAATAACATATAAGAAAGAAGAGGTGGTAGGAACTTTCTCGCCTCCAACTGATCTTACAGAATAAGGGGTGGAGAATTATGTTTACTGGACCTCAAATCAAAATATCCATATTGGGTAATTGATGTGGAACAACTTCTTTGTTATTAATTTCATGTAAGATGTGTTTTTTCATAATGGATGAGACATTTTGGCCAAAGTACTCAAGACGTCTATATGACAAAATCTGCATGTTTATTTATTTTTTGCATGAAGGATGCACTTGTTTTTTATGACCAAGTTGGGCAGACTTCACCCTTCCAAGAATTATTTGCTTCTATCACATTCTCAATGTTGAATTCCTTCGATACTACTCCTTGAACTCTGACTCTGTTCTACAACTAAAATTATTTAATGGAATAAAAATGTATCACTATGACATGTTGTACTTCATAAGAGACTACTAAGAAGCTTAAGTATGGTAAATCCACCTTCACCTGTCATTCGAACATAGAGCATAGAGTTATCTTAATCGTCAATTTTATGGATAAGAGACATTTGGGCCATTTTTAACCCTTGGGGATGATTAATTAATTTCAGTTCAGATAATTTATATTAATAAATTATATACAATCATATTTCCATAATTCCTTTTTGAACGAATTCTTTGGAACTTTTCACTTCAGCTAGAATAACAAACATCATGAACACCCAAAAGTAAGAAGAAGAAATCAGCTCATAATCAGCAAATCTAGCAACTTCTTTAAGGATAATAATTCAAGACTTTAGTGCCTTTTAAATATCATTTATTTTCCCATCAAATAAAAAGCAACAATCAAATTTTGTAGTGAGAAGAATGGGAACAAATTTTAAATGTAATAACTCCTTTCCCTAGTGATAGTACATTTTTGTTTTGAAATGAAATTATTTTCCCGATATTTTAAATAATAGATTCCTCCCCAATTGACCCTTTAGAGATACCTTTTTTTTTCAACTGATTGCAATAGGTAAGTGTCTTTTGTCTAGTATTTTCTGAGTCATTGAATTTAAGGGTAGAAGTAAAGAGACTACTAGAGAGAAAAGAGCAGAGTGAATGAATGTTAAATGAAAATAACATTGAGGAATCTCTTTTGATTTTCTCATGTTGGCCTTCTTCAATTGATGAGGTAGTAGGAAATTTCTCCGCCAGAATAAGCAATTGAGAATTATGTTGAGTGAAATATGTTGAGTGAATTACTACTCATGTAACTTTGACTCCTCCTTACAATTGGAATGTTTCTCTTCCCATAACTCTATCTTGGGTTATAATTCTAGCTTTCTCTTGTTTATGAATAAATTGTCTCTATATCACTATTGTCTGTCTCATTTTGATCGCTTGGTTGAATCAGTGAGATAATGTAGCTCATCTGGATTCCAAAATCCTTGAGTAACCCATTTTCTGAAGAGTCCTCTTCTATTTTTAATTCTGCTATTTGATCTAAATGAATGGAACATGAGATAAACTTCGTGACATTTTCCAAATTTCAAGATTTTTCATTGCACTTCTCATGTGTATCAGGGAAAATGGATTCCATACATTCAACGTTATGTCTTTTTAGGGCTTGTTGTAAGGTTGGAATCTTCTCTTCACCATGTCTAAGGTAAATCATGTCCTTTGAAATAATTTGGAAATTTAAAAAAGATCACATATTTTAAAAAATTTCATTATTAATTTATTTTAAGAAATAATACTCATGAATTATAAAAAATTTGTAACATAAATAGTATATAACAAAAAAACCATGTATTTTTTGAATAATAAAATAGTTGTAACAAAAATAATATAGAACAAGAAAAACTATGTATATTTGGATGTATGAAAATTTAGATACATTTTATTAAGTAAAATTTTAAAAGAATAATGGTTATAAACATTTAAAAATAATTTTATTAAATAATTAGTTTATATTGAGAATTAAGATTGATTTAGGCCATCTTAGTTCCCCCCCATAAAGAAACTACATTCGACATGAATACCATGGGTCAATACCATGGGATGTATTTATAGTTTAGCGTTATTTTATTTTATTATTTTTATTTCTTATTGTATTTTGACCTAGTTAAAATGTTCATTACATTATGTCAATATTTTTATTTAATTTACTTCTATTTTTAATTTTGTGCAATTTGACATAGTCAAAATGTTAAACATGACATTACAACCTTTCTATCATACTTTGTTGGAGAGCATAGTAGCACAAAAATGTAATATTTAAATATACAAATAGTTATTTTCCTTTTTTTATATTGTTTTTTATTCATGTAATATAAATTAATTTGTTTTTGTAGAGTTTTTTTTTATGACATAAATTTTATAATAAATAAAAATTTTATAATACAGAACAACAAAAACTATGTATATTTGGATGTATGAAAATTTAGATACATTTTATTAAGTAATTTTTTAAAAGAATAATGGTTATAAACATTTAAAAATAATTGTATTAAATAATTAATTTAGATCCAGAGTTAAGATTGATTTAGGTCATCTTAGTTCCCCCTATAAAGAAACTACATTGCACATGAATACCATGGGTCAATACCATAGATTGTATTTATATTTATCATTATTTTATTTTATTATTTATATATTTTTATTGTATTTTGACCTAGTTAAAATGTTCATTACATTATGTCAATTTTTTTATTTAATTTACTTTTATTTTTAATTTTGTATAATTTGACATAGTCAAAATGTTAAACATGTCATTACAACCTTATTCAATCTAACTTATTAAAAAGAAAAACACTAACATTACAAAAACAAATATAAAAATATTTACTTGATATAATGGCCTAAAACATTTCAATCATCTAATATTTCATCCAATGGCTTAAACATGAAGATAGTAACAGCTAAAAAAGTTGTTTTCAAATAGTGACACACTACAAATTTCCGAACCATGTAATTTAACCTAATTATTTAATAATAGGGTATGGACCATGTTGGAATTTGTGAGCATCTTTATGTTTAATTTAATTGGATATTACAATGCTCACCGCTTTCAAACTTCAGTGTCTCTTAACATCAAAGCGCCCACGACAAAACATACGCTGTTTAGTCAAATCACAGCCGAAATGTATTTTGTTTTTCAGAATATCTTTGGTAAATTGACAGTTTGTTTATTATTACTGGTTTTGATTTATTTAGAAGAAAGCTAAATTTCTTTTCATTTTAAAAAGGGTTTTATATATAAAAAAACTTGAATTTAATTTCTTTACATTCTACACGAATACTATAGGTCAATAGCATGGTTTTTCAATACTATGGACCATTTTTGTTTATATTATTATTTTATTTTTCTTGATTTCTATTTTTTTTGACTAGTTAAAATGTTTACATTATATTACATTAATCTCTTTTTTTTTTAATTTAATTTAATTTTTATTTTTATGTAATTTTGTTTAATCAAACTATTAAACATTACATTACAATATCACTACTATATTATGTTAGAGAGCCCCTCTCGACCCAATTATGGTTATGAAAGGAATTTACAATTTGAATTTTTACTGTTTTATTATTTTTTATTTATTAAGTAATGTTAAAATTAAGAACTAAGAAATTATGATGGGTGAAAGAGTGGAATTTGGCATAAAAGAGATTGGATTTTTTTTTTTGGTAGCTTTTTTTAAGAATCCAAATCTTATGGTGAATGTTCTTGTATAATATGCATTTTTGTTACCTTTCTAATTTTGATGAAATACAAATTTTATTATTTTTATGTTTATTTCTAATTTTGATGAAATAAAAATTCTATTATTTTTATGTTTTTATTGGGATTTAAGTTAATTTTTGAAAATCAAAATTTTTGGAGCAACTATTTTTTATTAATGTTTTTAAGTGCAACTCTAATTTTGAAAAATATAATTGAAAAATGAATACGTTATAGCCCTTATCCCATGCCATAATAGATTTATTTTTGTAAGACCATAAATCATGATAATTGTTAACTTGAGACTAGGCTCAAATTCAATCTTATTAGATGCTATAAAATCTGGATTTTAAGATGACTAGTCTACAAGGGTCATTCAATCAATTGATGGGTTTCTTCTCCCCATAGAAGATACAAGATAGAGAGAGTTTGTATAGAAACCAAGGGCCATGTAAATTAAAACAATACAAAATTTTAAAAGTTATATATATATATATATATATATATATATATATATATATATATAGACAAGAAATATATCAATAAACATAGTCAATTAAGCGTAATTTGATCCATTAAGATGAAATTTTTTATCCTCTCCTATCCAGGTTCAAACCTCACTTTGTGACATGCTTACTCTCTTCATAAGCAAATTGTTTACTATTAACATAGCCTTGAGTCATAAAGAGTTTAGTTTACTCTAAGTACCATCCTCAAAATGAGAAGTAGCCAACGGGTTTCCTTGGAAAATGTTGTCACATACCCAACCCACAAAACCCTATTAGGAAGGTAGGGTGATAAGTTTTTGTCCTTCATTTTCTTTCTTAGCATGATTCTAAAGCCACCTCAAAGCACATTGATTTATTCTACACATAAAGAGTTTTCCAATAAATGTATTCTTGCTTAAATATGAGCTTCGAGTAGGGAGTTAGGCCTTCTAAAGTTATTTAGGCATTTTTTGTTTTACTTGGTGATGTAATGATGCCTACGAGGCACACGATCCCATGTGGCATCATATGGTGACACATCATCTAATGTACAAAATTTTTCAAACTTTCAAAAATTTTGAGGCAATTATAAAAATTGTAACCCATGTGACATATTGCATCCTCAAAATTTATCTCAATGTGCCAAAAAAATTTGCATATTGGGATACATCACATCCCAGAGATTTTATACTCTACAATTTATCACGCCATAAATTTTTATGGTATGACACATTGCACCTGAGAAACTTTTCCTCCATGTAATAAGGAATCCTTTCTCCTATTATCATGTTACAAAAAAATTTCTTTTCCTACCAAAAAAGGAGGCTCATCGCCTTTATCACATTGCATGAAATTTTCCTTTCTTGCAATATATTGCACCATCAATTTTTATAGTGTGATATGCCACATCACACCAAATTTAATTTTTGTGTGATACTCAACTTTATTCCTGCTTCTCCTTATTCCTGCTTCTCCTTTTTCTTCCCTTCCTCTTCTTCTTCTTCCTTCTTCTTTTTCCCTTCTTCTTCTTCTACTTAGCTATGTCATGTGAAGCCTATAACTTTTTAGGTGTAGTGTATTGCACCAAAATAAATTTGGTGCAATACATCGCTCATCCAGCCTTTATTTTGACTCAACAATAGAAGGCTCTTTAAGTAGATTTTTTAGCCTTTCCTTTCCCCTTTTGTATCATGACTTATTAATTTTCTATCATGCAATGTATTTTTTCATAAAATTTATGACACAAATGTCGCATAATTTAACTCTTAAGGATGTGGTGTATCACTCCAAAAACATTTGTGGTGAAATACATTACATCATGAGAAAATAATCTTCTCGTAACATGTCAAAACCTCCAAATTTTCCATGTATAAGTCCTCCTTCTCAAGTGATCTTTTCCTTGTCGCACGAAGATTTTCTTTGTGCAATACACTATATCACACAAATATTTTCTTTCTCCAATACACACTTATCACACAAAAAATTTCTTTTTGCAATACACACTATATCGCACGAATATTTCATCATGTGATATGCAAAAATGGAATCATAGTAATAATCTAATCATCACCATTCAACATGGGGTGATTGTTCCTCTCCCTCAAAATTAAAATTAGACCTAATTTTCAGAAGAATCTAGTCTCTGCTGCAAAAATTGGAGTCTTTTTCAACCTATCATATTATTTAGATTAAAAACAAGGAGGTTCATCTCCTTGCTAATCAAGGAACAAACTTGGGTTATTAGAGCTATCCTAGTAAATGAGAGGGATAATTTCTCAATTATTCTTTAGTGTCATGGTTAAGAAAAAAAATTAATGTTGGGTGTATGGCCCACATGCTTATGACACACATAAGAACACATGAAAGGGAAATATATTTCCTTTGATATATAAAATGGATGAACTAGATGTAATTTCCTTCTTGCCAACATTTGGGCGGGTATAGAGTAGTTTGACCCAACGAGTCTACATGTGGTGAATTAACCTAGTTGTAAATATTTATAAAGATGGAGTTATTAGGTTCATGACAAGGAACTTAGTATGCCTACTCCTAGGTAGTCAAGGGAGCATATTGTTAGTAATAGTGATGCAACTCCCCAATAGTTTGGGAGGTCTAAGCTCATCTCTTCAATGAATTGTATTGTAGAGTGCACCAACCTTGATGAGATTAAGCAAGGCAAACATTATCTCCCTAATGTGTAATAATGAAAGCAATAAATTACAATCAGAAGTGTTAAGAGATGTGATGGTTGGAATTAAATTGGTGACTTAAAGTTGGATATGGTGGTTAATGATGGTGATCCTCTCATGTTGTCCCATATGTTATCATTGAATGTTAAGGTTTTTTAACTATGAATCGGGAATTAAATTCCATCCCAATTCAGGTTTTGAGCTCCATCAACAAAGTGATAAGGGAATGCCACTTTCATGGATCAATTTATATTCCTTTTCCCTCCAAGAAGATCGTGGGTATTATCGGCTTTGAGTGGAAGTGCAAAACACCTTAGGGTAAATCTAGCAATCTGGGAAAAAATAAAAATAAAAATAAAAAATGGATACTTTCCGGGTCTGTATGACTTTTATACAAGGGTTGGTGCTAAATAGATTAGGATACCTTCTCAGTGTAAAATCCAAAACTTTAGCTACATATTAAAGGAATCAACTGGAATCTTTGGACCATATGGGGAAAAAGGAATTAGAATTCATGCAGGTGGAGATTATGCAACTTTAATTGTGTTATAATCAATTATCCATGAGCTTTTCAATGATCATGGAGCTATTAGTGGACATTGATTATCTATGGCACCATATTGAGGAACTTTGGCATGAAATAAAATAGAGCCAATGATACTCACTCACCTCCCATAACTCAATCATTGAAGTTAAATTTGTAGTTATCATTCTGAATGTAGTTTTGCCTTCAAATAATTCACGGGTGTTTCCCATGGATGAACATTATTCTTAGTGAAGTCAGTAAGTAATAGAGGTCAAGTTTTTTTTTTTAATTCTAGGAATGGTTTAGCATATATATAATATTCCATTATCATATATTAAGCTTATATTTCAAGGCTTAAGAATAATTGGCTCAACTTGATTGACCTCTTTGAAATTTTGTAATATTTTTATATTACTACGACCGAAGTTGTTAATATTCAATATAATCTATTTACTATTACTATTAAAAAAATTATGTCACAAAGAGATGAATCAATCATGGATGTTTGCATTCCATGATCCATTTAAGGTGGTTGTAGGATTTATGTTAACTTCATAGATGGTTAGATTAATTTTGTATGGGAAAGATATATATCATTCATAGTGGGTATGTATTTGTGCATTTTCTATCCTGCACTATACATTGGACACTCTAAGGTTCCCTTACATCGCAATTGCCAAGGGCCATAATGTTGGGTTTTCACATATGTCCCAGTAGCATATGTTCCATTAACATATGTCTACTGATATTAGTCTACTAATATTATGTTGCGGACATACGTAGTGAGATCAAGAACCCAACATTATTGCTTAAAATGTGCACAACTTCAATACACAGTGAAAAATATTTATATCTATCCATTTTTATTTGCAGTATGTCGATTAGTAATTGGGACAAGGCATTGCTACATAAACAACCCAAGGTCAAAACTTCACAATTGTAAAGTTCTTGTATCCATGTAAGAGAAACTGTATTGACCTTCTTAAATTAATTTTGGTTTCTAGTTTTAAAAAACTTAACACGCTAAATTTAAATAATCTACATAAAATATGTTTCTTTATAATTATTTTTAATTTTAAAATTATTTCAATTGATGAATGTTTTTTTATTAAAAAAACTATAAAAGTTAGGAAATTAAATCTCATTCAACCTCTTAAAGTTACTAATATTTCAACTAACAAATATAAAAGAGAAAAAATATGTAAAAATTCTAACAAATACATTTTTAACATTTTAATGTAAAAGATTGCATCACCCATATCGAATTTTTCCATAAAATTAACAACAAAAACATACCTATTTTTAGGGGTTATATTTGATGGCTATTTGCCCATATTTTATTTATTTAAACATCAAATCTCAACTATTTTAAAGCGTACATGTCACTAAGAATGGTTATCTATTTTCTTAAGCCGTCAATTTGATGGTTAACTTAAAAATTTACCCATTGAAAAAAAAAGAAGTTAGTTTCCTCAGACTCCAAGATAAGTATAGCATTATGCAACACCCACAATACTAAGACTTTAAGATGAGACATCAAGATAAGCATAGAATCATCCATAGTGGATCTTTGGACTTATTAGAGAAATCTCATATCTGTCCTTAGTCATGCTATGTGATACTACATTGTACACACTTAAGCATGACGTTTAAAGATTGAGACTCGCATGACATTTCCATACCCATGGGACATTAGTATTCTATATAAACACTAAGTAAGTTTTCTTGTTTAGGTGAGTGAAATAGATGTTTTTCATTTAATTTTTAGGCTTTATATGCCTTATTTAGTGTTGGCGCATTGGTGATAGATGTCAATTTTTATAAAATAGATCTATTTATTAGTTTGATTAGAAAAAAAATTGTATCTTGTGGTTAGATATGGAAATATCAAATGTGTGGTTACCAAGGCTACGATACTTTAGATACATGCAGACTTGAATCTAAATACAATCAGGATTATGCCTTTTAGTTGTTAGCCCATTTTCTAGAAATATCTATTCTTCTTCCTTGTCAAAACACTATGAATTTCTTCAAAATCCATATTTGCATATTATTATTGCTTGAAATGTTAGAATCCTCTAAAATTATTATTTAAAAGTGACTTCAAACTTTTTTTATTAATTATAAGGCCCTTCTTCAGTCCAACTCATCAAAGTGAAAGCTAAGATCGATTGTTCCTGTTCAAAATACATTGTAGTTAATGGGTTGGACCAAGCTACTTGAAAACTTTTCAAGAATAGTTTAGCATAATTTTTAAAATCTTTGAAATTTCGTAAATAATGACTTACATAATTGCATGACATCATTTTTTCATTAGAAATGAACATGATTGAATATGTTTGATCTTTTCATTATAATATAAAACATATACATCTATAATATTACTTGGTTGTAGTTTATTTTATGGTTAAGCCAGAATTAAAAAAATGTTAATTTGGAAGCTCAGGGAAAAATTCCCTGCTTTGGACATCTTTCCTCATCTAGAGAAGACCCTCTTTTCCCTTGGGAGAATTTAATTTGGTCAAGGAAAAATATATTTTTGATGTGAAAACCCACATGGGTACAAAAGTTCAAGTCAACCTAAAGGACAAATTAGATCTCCAAGAAAGCATATAATTAAAGGACAATTCAACCTCATTTGGACATCACATCAAATCATCTTCTTATTCTCTCTCCTCCTTGGATTGGTTTGTATAAGTCAGAAGTAGGGTAGCCGAGTTCACATGTGTGAAGGGATAGATGCTTATCTAAAATTTGCGTTGAATTTTTTGTTAGAAGAGTTTGACTAGTCGTTGATCAAGCTTGATTTCACATTTTGACCTCCTTTGACTTGAAAAATTTTGATTTTGGGAGGCCACATTATTTAGCATAGAGATTGAGGTTTTATTGATAGTTTGACTTCCTTTGAGAATAGGCTTGACTACAATTTCTCTCTCCTTTGAGCGAGTAGTTTTGGAGTTGTTTTAACTTGACTTTGACCAGCAAAGGAGGCTCAATATTTTGACCTTTGACTGAGCTGATTTGGAGGTTGTTTGACTGCTGAATTTTCACTCACTAGGGCATCTTTAACTGTTGTTGACTTTGACCATATTTGATAGTTTGACCAGATTTGACTTTTTGGCTCATCTCTTGGATTTTGGATATCGATTGATTGGAAAGTCAAAGTTGTTGGCCTTTGACTCTTGGTTGATGAATTGGATCATTGTATATCTCTACTGAAAATTTTTATGACAATCTAATAAGAAGAAGAATTAGAAAGGGTTTTCCCTCTTGTGGGGTTTTCCCTTAGTCTTTGACCCAATTTGATGTCTCTTATTATAGCTCTTGATTGTTTTCTACTATCATTGCATTTACCGTTCTATATACAATTATTATTTATCATTGGAAGATTAAATATGATTATTAAATGAATAAATATTGGGCTAAAGTTATTGTAACAACATAGAATAGTGGAAAATTAACAAAAATTTCCTAGGTCACAAAATAAAAAACACATATTAAAAAAATTGTTTTTGCATTGAAAAAACACACACACACACACAAATGGTATTTAAATGATGGGTCAAAATAAAAATCAAACCTCATGAGAAGGGATATTTTAAAATGGGAACCCCTCATAAAAAAATTGCATGACGAGTAGGAGTGCCCGTGCCCATTTTACTCAAACCATAACGAAATGTATTTTAATTTAATATTTACTTTGGGAAATGTAAATGAGGTTGAATTCATGGGATAATTTAGTTTATAATGACTAGTTTGGATATGTTAATGAAACATAAATATATCAAGTGAATTAAATATTTCCTTAATTTAAGGAATGAATCGCATTTCATCGTCATATTATGTATGTAAATGAACTAAATATAAAATATCAATAATTATTGTTAGGTTATATGTGTTTTAATAAATAGGTATAGGTTTATCTTAACTTCGTATCTATTAATCATTGAGAAGGATCAAATATATTAAGATGCAAACCTCATTTTCAGTGCAAAATACGAGGAAATAATTGTACCTCTAGAAATTTGATTCTTGTAGGTGCTTGATAGATCCCAAGTTAAGATTAATTTATGTTGGTTCTTAATAATATTATTTATATTTATATAAATTTCATATTTATATTCTTTTCTATTTGGTTCTCCGAGATCAGTGACTGCTACATCCACAAGATATTTATACTAGGTAGAACTACATGAAAGGATCATGTCATGCCATCTCAACCACAGAGGTTGACCCCAAGGGTTTTGAGAGAATTGAACCTGCGACTTCTCAATAGTAGAGGTGTTTTACTAGCAGGGACTCGACCAACTAAGCTAACCCTCGAGGCTATAAATTTCACATTTCTATATATAAAGATATTCTTATTTTTAATTTTATTAAAACCTTGATGATACATTTTTTTCAATAAGAAAAATGCAACATACTTTCATTATCAAAATTTAGTTACATATTCCAAATGTTATTTAATCCCCTAACATATTTTTTCCCCACATTTTTCCCTTCAAAAATATATCTTATGCCATTGATACAACTTAGTCATGTATCAATTCAAATGGTGTGTTTATCTATCTTAGTTTATCTTCATAAAAAATTCAAACCATGTTTGATCCTACTACAATAATCTAAAATATATTCACATGAAAACAAAGAGCAATTGTTAAAAGCATCATATATATCCAACCGATGTCTGAGAAAATCCACCTACATCAAGCCTTAGAGAAATATACTTCTCGATCTTTGAAAATTACCATTGCCAAAAGCAAAGAAACTGATCATACCCGACTTTCCACAATAACCTTGCTTAGATAAAATATATTCCACATGGTTCTTCTCCCTGAAAATGTGCACGAGAAGGATATTCTATGAGAATTATTAATAATAGCTCTATTTCGATGCATCCAATGAGTAAGAGATAACGGATCAAAATTATGCCTCATTTGAACTCAACCAATAATAAATTTTGAGTCACCAAACACATCTAACTATCCAATATCAAGCCATTTTGTACAATTTAAGATTCCCCAAATAGAAATAACTTGGGTTGTATTATTAGAACCAGCACCACTATGCCAATTGAAATGACATAACATACTTGCCTTTATCACAATATACACCTCGTTGTCATAGGCCCTGTTTTTGGAAGACCCATCAAAGAAACCAACAGGGTACTTTGACCATACCTATTTAAAATGCACATTGCAACTTGAGAGAAACTTCTTTTTTGGCCCAATCTCCAGAAATTTTGCCATAAATTTCAAACTTTTGCCTCTAACATTTGACTCAGCTTGGTCAAAATCTTTGTGTTCCTACTCCAAATTTTACGTAATATATAAAAATATAAAACTCTATATTCCTTGAAATACTCAAACCAAAACATAAGGCATTGCTCAATGGACCGGTTACCCCAAAAAATTATAATATTTAGCCCTTGTAGAACCCCATTCCAAACTGAGATAACAAATGGGAAGGTAAGAAAAAAAATGCTCCACATCTTCATTATCTGCAACATATAGAGAACATCTCTCGGGCCCCTCAAATCCTCTTTTAAGGAGATTTTTCCACGTAAGAATCTTGTTGTGTACAACTAACCAAGTGAAAATTTTTAATTTAAGAGGAATATCTTACTTCCAAGAATTTTGAAACCACAAACAATTATTCCTCATGTTTCGATACAATTTCATTTGGTTATAAATCTCTTCAACCAAGATTTTATCCTTAAGCTTAATTCCATCCCAAGGGAAAAGAAAAATTGTTCTCTTTCTCATTTATTACTATCCCTTCTAAGCTTAATTGTAAGGTATATTGATCCCATCCCCCTGCTAATGTCCCGACGAGGCCAAGAACCCCAATGTTGAACCACGATTTTGTTCTAGGGAGTGAAGGACTTTCAACAAAAAATCAATTTATGAATAAAAACCCCATACTGTGAATATGAATAAGAAGATAAATAGATATAGAATTATTTCCATCCAAACCCTTTACAACCAACCCTATTTCAACTATAGTGCCTGCTCCAATCTCCCATCACAAATTCCCAAATAACCAGTGCTTAATTTTCATCATAATCCTCCCTATATATGAAGTAGCCTTCTTTTTTGACGCCCCTTCAATGTTTGAGTCCACTATTTGTTTATTTTTGAGATATTTATCTTTTATAATTTTCTTCCAAATGCCTTTTCCATATTAAGCCCTCCAAAAATTCTTGACTAATAAGGAATTATTGAAACATTTTGTATCCTTCATGCCCCATCCACCTGCTTCCACATGCCATGAGATCAGTCCTAGGAAAACTAAATGAATTTTATTCTCACATCTTGGGTAGGCCCAAGGGAAATTTTCAATGATAGAATTTATTATATTGATTATGTATTTAGGTAGCTTATATAAATGCATCCAGAAAAATATAATATTCTAAAATGCCGATTGAATAATTACCAACCCTTCCCCAATTGACATTCATTTGTGAGACCATAGAAACATATTGTACTCCAATTTTCTAATAGGCAAGTCTCAATCCTTAATCTCATATTTATTAGGCTTCAAGATGAAACCAAAATATCTAATTTTTTCATATATAAATATCAATTCCACCTCAAATATTATGGCCATATCTAATATCATTTAATCCTCCTTTTTTTCTGATGTTAAACTTGATTTTCCTTTGGTCTATATAATCCCAAAGAATCCATGAAATTGGAAAAAAATATGATGAAAAATACATCAATCAGAGATATACATATCCCCCATAAAAAGGACATCATCTACAAACATTAGATGCATGAATTTTGTGTGCCTCATTACCTTGCATCCTATAATTATCATCCATAAAATGAATGACATTAACCTTCTACTTAGTATATCTATAACTAGCAAGAAGTATAAAGGGGTTAGAGCACATCCCTGTATAAGGCTTCTTGAAGCCTTAAAGAGATATGTAGGAAGCCCATTAATTATCACTACGAAGTTAACTGATGTTATACAAGCCATAATCCAATCTATAATTTGGACTCCCAACCCAATATTGTGTAGGACCATTCTTAAAAATTCTTAGTCCACATTGTCATAAGCTTTTACCAATTCAATCCTCATAAGACACACCTCCATCTTTCAAGATTTGATAGTGTGAATACATTCTTGAGTTGTAGAAACCACATCATGAATTTTTTCGTTGTCTAAGAAGCCAAATTTTTCTAGAGAAATGTACTCAGACAACTAAGATATTATCTGATTTTCAATAATTTTAGATATCACTTTATACACCATGTTACAAAGTGATATTTGATGAAAATTGGAAAAAGTAGAAGGGAAATACATTTTGGGAGTGACAGATACAAGCATAGAATTTATGGATCCCAATATCTTACCATGTCATTGTGATTGCTCTTCCATCTCTAGAACATATTTAATCATGATATCCAAAAAATGGAGGAACAATTCTACTGTCCACCCGCCTGGGCCTGGACACTTGTCCTGAGCCAAAAAGTTCAGCACCTCTATCACCTCATCCTTTGTGACCGGCCTCCCCAAATGGATATTCTATTTTGCATCAACCATTCTAGGTAAAAGGTTAATGAAGTTCATTTGATTCTCGAAGTTATTACCTTATCTAGATTTGTATTTATTACTAAAAAATATAGTCGCTTCCCTATGAATATCATGTTGAGAATTCAGAATATTACTCTCTTTTCCTTTATGTTCCACATTTGTTTTCCTTCCTTATTTTAAAGGTTTTTTTATAAAAGAAACAATATTTATGTCACCTTCCGCCACCAAAATAACTCTGATGTTAAACTACCACTTCTCCTCCCGAAACTTTAATATTCGACACTTTATTTCTTCTAATTTCAACAACTTATTATTAGTACCCTTTAAGAAGTATTGTGGATCAATTGGATCATTCAAAGATTTAATTTTAAATTTTGTATAAATCAACTCTTTAACGAGATCATTTTTTTCCTTCTTTTCCATTTCCTGACTTCTGGCTTTAGAATTTGTTGCTTATAACTGGCCTCTTCCATCTTGGATCTCCTAGAGACTGAGATCAGATTTAGACAAGATACCCTAATCATGTCATCAAAATCAATTTCCTTCAACCATGAATGATAAAACTTAAACGGAAAGTTTTACATTCATATTCCCCAAACTATTCAAGGGAAATCAGGTCATGATAATATATATATAGGAGTTGTAAATCCACAAATTTTTTTTTTTTAGGAATCCTATCAAGTCAATTTGTACGAATAAATAATCAACTCTCTTTGAAATCCCCTCCAACCCAATACACACGTTCCTCCAAGTTGATCTTTATGGGAAAGGAATGATGTCTTGTAACAATTTTTGGGCAAAAAACACCTTGAAATAAGCTCCCAACATATGAACTTTACTCTTAATACATCATGCCTCATCATCTCCCATCGTAATATCAAAATCTCATGCAAGAATTAAGGAACTCAAGTCCAATAATATGTTATGATCAAGATGATCCTAAATCACCTTTCTATCTGAATAAGGAGCATATATATTGATTATGTGAAATCATATATGAAATCCTCTCAAGAAGCTAGTCGGTATGATCCCTGCAAAATATGTATATGCTTGAAGGTTAATGATCCCTAGATTCCAAATGGAATCCAAACCTCCCTAATGGCCAGGTGCACTGGTCACACATACATTCCATTCAAGACAAATTTTAAGCAAGAGATCCCAAGCCTTCTCTGTATTTACCATTGTTTCCTAAAGCAGAACTACTGTAGGCCTCTTCAACAATATAACACTATGAAGAGATATTATTTTAGCGGAATATTCCAAACCCCTAATATTAAAATAAATTAAAATCATTAGGGAGGAAATATTTTGCGAGAAATACCTGTAAGGACCCGAGACCACTTCAGATTGAAGGAGAGAACTGCTAAGTATTGGTGGAGAAACATTCATGGCCTCTTGAAATGATGAATGAACATTTGAGGAGACCGGAGAAACAATTAACATGTTATTATATTTAGCACCTTTCTTCTTCCTAATGGTAACATTTTTCTTCGAAGTGGGACTTATAATTACATATTATTCCTAATGGTAAAAAATTTCTTGGATGTGGGACTTATAATGACATCACATAATGTTGTAGACGTCTAAAACAACCATAAATTAAAATTGCATTATAAAATACGTTATACATTTTGCATTCATGTATAGAAAGGATACTATGGATGTAGGTTGATAGTTAAATTTTAATATAAAGTTGTTCATGCAAACATACCATAAAATTGAATTATAAAATATGGAACTAAGATAGCAATAAAAATATTTGAAAGATAAAATCATGGATAAAAAATAAAAATGTAATGAAAACGTGATAGTTGTACAATCAACAAGAAATTTATGATATGACACATCCTTACATTATAGTAGTATTTGGGATCTTTGAATTTCTTTTTAACTTAACAATAAAGTCGTGCCATATTAATGAAATTTTTTTTGTAATACTTAGTACTAGTTATAATGGACAACTTAAGAGTGCACAAAAAGAAAGGCTAACAATGTACTTGAACTCTAGCTTCTCAAAGATGAATGCAAGGAGAAGATATTGTTAGGCAGTTCAATTAATTTTTTTTAATGAAATGCCATCCTCAATGATTCGTTCATGGTCGGCTTTTGACATTCTCCATTTTTTAACTTTCAAATTTGTTCTTTTATCGAACTTCTATCAACTTTATGCGTGATGCACACACCGAGTGACTATATTGACAACTTATGGCATCAGGTTGATAGTCTTGAAATTAAAAATTACTCTCAATTTGATGAGTTTCTCTGAAAAAATAGTTGTTCAATATAATAGACCATCTTTCATATATAAAAGTGTTATCATCATAGTCTTCCAATTACTTCATCTTTCGTTCATTGCACCGCATCAAATAACACTTGAAATTTTCTATGTTGTTAATGACTTCAACTGCAACAAAAAAAATCTCCTACACAATAAAAAATGTGTAAATTCAGATCATAATTAATAAGAAATTAGTTATCAACATGGAGTTTATTTTATTATCTATTTAGATCTATATTTTAACTATTATCTGGATACTTACACACAATGTTTTTAAAAACATTATATATATATATATCCTTTGAAAGAAACTGAAATGTTACCTTCTCTAACAATATCAAAAACGAGAAATCAACTTCAGTTGACACTATTTTCTCCTCTCATTCCATCTTTTCAAAGCTTGAACCTGACATTAGTTTTGTATGTTTCCAAGTTTTTACATACATATTTTTTTCACAAACATCATTGAATTATGTGTCCTCTACGCAAAAAAGATAAAATCAAGATTATTGTCTTTTGTCAAATGCAAACGCATTTCAGTTTTCCTTTGTTTTAATTGAATGAAATTTTTGAGTCCCTTTTACTATTTTAGCTTCATATGTAATCAATCTATCTACATCTTGGATCCAATATGCCAAACAAACCTATAGTAAATTCAAAAAATAATTTAAATATGATATTTAAAATAAGATTTATATATAAAATATAATCATTTATAAAGTATTTAAAATATGTAATTTTAAATTTTTAAAATTATAAAATAAATAAAAATGATCATATATTAAAAGTGTATACAAGTTAATGTATATATGTGAATACCTACGTACCTCCCTTAATGGGTTAGTATCATGGCTTAGTGCATCAATGCAACATTGAACAACGTGTTAAAATGAGACAAGTTAGTTTACAAAGTGTTCCATTTGATATCTTCGAAGTGATTGTTTTATACATGCCCCTACACCATCATGTTCTCCTTTTCCATGACCAGACTCAAAGAAATTCCAACAATGTTTAGTGTTGGTTTTTATATGAAGATGGAACAACCAAAAGAATGATCATGAATATCTGAATTGACCTACGCATCCATCTGACCATATCCAATGTTCATTGAATTTTATAATTCCACAACCTTTCAATGACTCATAAATCTTATAAAATCAATGTTGTAAAAAATATGTATCATGTGTACGATCATCATTGATATAAAAGTGATATTCTTTAATAACATGTCTATTCTCACTGGTGATTTCTATGTGATCAACATTTTGTTTAATGTGTCTATATAAAACATGGAAAAGCATAGAGACTTGGTAAAAATGATAATATTCACTCTGTATTTTATTTTTTGTAACAAATGTGTAATTTTCTACAAAAAAAAACTATTGATAAAATTGTCCCTAGTGGAAAAATTTCATGGGATTTTTTGAATTGTGGTTCCTACCATCAAGCTCTATGAGAATTCTTGGTGTATTTATAAATTTTTGTCTCAAACTTCTTCAAAAACTCTATCATGAAAATTTCTTCTTCTTGTAAATCAATCCTTATAGAACTTATACGGCTACTTGAACTAATAAATGTATAGATATATTCATAACTCTTCCATTTTACTTATATGTTGGAAAATTATTGATCATTTGTATCAATAGGATATTTTTTGTGAAGTAAAGTCCGATTTCCACAATGATCACATTTTTTACCACCAACACATTTCTTTTAATAAAATAATTCATGATTTTCTCATGCACATAGAATTTGGGATATGAAATCATGGATAGTGGAAGGAGGAGGTAAATTTTTCCCACAAAAATTACCAAAATTAAGGAAGGTGTCATAATATAATTGAAATTCCACATGATAATGTCAACAATAATTGTCGCATATAGTGATAGGTTTAACATAACATGGTTTTTGTTGCACAAAAGTATTGATTAAGACATTAATTACATGATTATCTTCTATGAACTTATTGAAAAAATATATTTGAGTGGTGTCCAAGATATGTTTTGCATGTTCTTCATACTGATTTCGTGTTATTATTCATCTCATCATATCCCTTATTTTTGGTGAAACACGTGAATTTTTCATCGAATATTCATATATTGTTTTTTTAACACCTTCTCCGAGTCTATATTTGTATGGTTTCCTATAGATAATTTTCCAACCAACGAGCTCATCATTTACATCTATTTGCAATCGAAATTTCCTATGTTTGTGAAATATTTTTCATGAGGTCCCTAATGCTTTTGTCATAGATTTTACCAAATGATTTTCTTTAGTACTTGATGAAACCACTGCCATTTGTATTGCTCTACGTTCATCTATATCACTTTTCTTTCTAGATCTTCTCGTTCATTTTAGAGCATTATTTATATTTTGAATCACATTTTCCTTCACCTCTTTATCTTTCGTTGATTTTTGAGTAACCAATAGTGTTGTAGTTTCTTTTAATTCCTTTGATGTTAAGAGACCTCTCAAATTTGAGTTTTAACTATCACATTTTTATCTTTGAAGAACTTATCAATAATGAGCTTAACTCGATATTGTATGACATGGTCATATTGTATATCTCCATATGTGTCAGTGTCAACATTTTCTAACATCTCATTATCGATATTGATTTCATTTGTACATATGATAATTAAATGTAAATGGGTATAGATATACATTAAATAATTAAATTAAAAAATAGAGCTTGAATGAAATTGAAACTAAAAAATATGTATAATTTCAATAATACACATGATATATATATATATATATATATATATATATATATATATATATAATGGTGATTCAACTTCTTCACTTGAAAATCTTTCAACGTCTTCAACAACAACATCAATAATTGGTTCATTATCTTTTCACTTTTTCTTTCAACATTTTCAATCTCCTCATCAATGTTATGAGGAAAATCTTTCTCTGTTTACATTGCAAAATATTTCTCAAATTAGTTCATCAAATAAAAATTAAATTTACAATACACTATTAAATTTTAAATCTAATTTATAATATTTACATTTATATACCTGCTTCAACTTCTAGTTGAGATTGATTTTCCCTTTCGATATTTAAGCATTCTTCCTTTTTCTTTTGTAATAGTTTCTCGAGTATTCTCTACGAGCCTCAATGTCTCTTATTCAATCATATTTTCTCTTGCAATTTCTTTGATTTCCCATGATAATTAAATCAATTTATATTTTTAAAATAAAGCCCAAAATAGTCAATTTCAAAATCCAAGAAAAAAAGAACTCATTTTTAAAATCTAGTAAAAAAAACTCACTTTCAAAATTAAGCTCAAAAAACTCACTTTCAAAATTCAACCCAAAAGACTTACTTTCAAAATTCAGCCCAAAAAACTCGCTTTTAAAATTCAACCCAAAATACTTACTTTCAAAATTCAGCCCAAATAACTCATTTTCAAAATTCAGCCCAAAAGACTTACTTTCAAAAAAGCTCACTTCAAAAATTCCGCCCAAAAAACTTACATTAAAAGTTTGGCCCAAATGAGGAATGTGAGGGCGAAAATAATTTTTTGGCCAAGTTTAGTTATAGTGTTAGGCTGAAACAATTTTTTCAGAGGGTCGCAGCTGACAGAAAATATAAATCGATTTTCAGTCGAAATTTTCAAAAAAAATCGGCCAAACTTTTAAAACAATTCAGCCGAAAAAGGTTTCCATTTATTTTCACATCTGTTCGTGACAGAAAAAAAATTGGCCCATTTTTTTCGATCGAACTATTTTGTGGCCGAAAACTTGCAACTCTGCAATAGCTCAACTCTAATCACCTTTCTCCAACTTTGGAATTGTTAAAATCCATCAAATATGGTGAATTTAATTCAGAACTAATACCAGCATTTGAGAAATTGAATCTACTTTCATTGGATATCAATTTTATGAAATTTCATAGATATTTGTTATTTTTAATTAATTTTCTAATAAAATGTGTGGAAAAAAATTCTGAAGGTCATTATGATTCAGTGAAATCAAAATTCTATATATTCCAAAATACTTTATAAAACAATATGAAAAAATTATGATGCATTACTTTGGTCTATCTTCTTAAATGATTAGTTTTTAGATTTTTAGTTTTTAACTAATATGTTGAGAAACATGAAACTATGTTAAAATTTTCCAAAATCTGCGGTTTTTTCATATTGGTTCAATTCAAAAAATTCTAGTAATTATGATGTGCATCAGTTGGTTTCGTAAATATAACCATATCGAAATAGAGAATGTCTATATTGTTGCAACACATTCTTTTTTCAAAAATGGCACACTAACAAAGAATACACTGGTGCCAGAAAACATGGATTTTTATGAATCCCTTTATTTTTAAAGAACACACAGTCAAACAATTGCTAAGTTGACATATAAAATGTGAATAAAAAAAATCTAAAAAATAAACAATAGAAAGCTAATAAAATTTCTGACAAGTTTTCTTTTCACTGTAAAATGAAATTCTAAACAAACAAATTGCTTTGGCTTGCCGGAAGTTTAAAAACTTCTAAAAATGATATTTTTTCTCAAAAAAGGACAAAAAGTGTAACCCAACTTTACATTTTCGAAGTAAAGTTTGAAAAATTGGTATGCATTTGGTTAGAGTCGCTGATTAATTTAAAAATTTTACAAAATCCAACATGGTTCATCACTCATTAATTCAATTTTCTTAAATAATTTACAAAATCCAACATGGTCCATCAATCATCAATTCAATTTGATTAAATAATTTGGAATGGAAAAAGATGACATTAGATTATTCATAAATTTGTTCCACATTCATTACTGTGCATACTCTTAAATTAAGATCAAGGTTTTCATATAGTCCAACCTGTTCCATCCAATCCCTTCATGGTATCTTATAAAATATATAAGCTAATTTGGCATGGATGATATGGTCAAAGATTTTCTCATACTTCTTTTTTAAATCTTCACTTGGAATTTTGTGAGTGCATAATTACCGTAGTCATTTGGAAATTTAAGGAACAACAACATACAATTTGAACCATTGGGTTAGAGAAGGTAGCTTACAACATGAAACATATTCAAAATAGGTTTGCAATGATATATAATATAATGTGTGACATGAATATAATGTGTGATGTAAGTGTTAATATATTAAATTGGTGTTGTCTACGGAGGAGGAAATTTTTTTCGAAGAGTTAAAACCTACTGGAATTTGATTTATTTTTTCTAAAACATCCAATGGTAGGACTGCTTGAATCTTGTTTTTGATGGTGGAAATGCATTCAACACCATCAAAAACCCTTGGGGCACCCAAAATCTTGAATATTGAAAATTGTAACCAGGATTTCCAAAACGATTCGTTGGATTTTACCAAATTGTGTTGGAACCATTCATTTCAGGGAAATATTACAGTCTTGTTAGACTAGCATATTAAATGTGTTGCAATGATATATAATATGCAACAAAAAATTTAATATATATACATATATACATATATATATGACCTAGTGCAGTGGAACCTTGGTCCACGTGGCATCGCTAGGTATACCAAATTCAAGACCACATTGATAACATGTGTTGATCAAGTGATCAAATTTTCACTCAAAAATCAAAGTTCTCATAATGACACAAAACCTAAATTACCATGAATTTTTCATTGTTATGAATCCAAGGATGTTCGTTTCACCTCAATCCGACACCAGGAGCTCAAGTTATAGCCTGCTGACCATTTTCCCAAACAGGAAAATTTGGCAAAAAATTGTGCAGACAGGGAGCCCATTCAACAGTCTGTACTACTGACGTGGCATGCCAAATAGGCAGGTAAATGGGCAGGCTAACGATCTGGTCAACCCAAATCCTCGGCAAATGATTGACTACCATGTCGCAAATGGTAATCCTCAACGAATGATTGGCTACCAAGTGGTAGGTGGTGATTGCTACATTTTGGTTAGAGTTGGCATGGTTTTATTGGCTTCGAGAAGGACAATGAGGAGGAGACATGTAGCTCATCCTGGGGTCGCCACGTGCCCCCCTCATGGTTATGTAAAATTTTTGTTAAGGACCGAAGGGACCAGGTGGCGGTCAAACCTGAGACCTTCCCTCAAAACAATGTGCATCGCCACCATCTCTCCTACACCATGGTTCTTAACCTATAACCGCATCACATACATTTAATTTTTGTAAAGAACACCGATGGGGGGAGAGGGGGCCAACCCCCAAGCCATGCAACCACTGACTTGGAACCACAGGCGAGTAGGAGGGGGCTTATCCTTAAGTGTGTTTCATTAACCATAATCCAAGTTTAACTATCATTAAACCATTTTATTAAACGATGCGCCATTTAAGTGTTAATCCTAGCTTAATTAATGCTAAGTGGGATTATTAATGTTAATCCAAATTTAGTTGCCGGTTCTGACAAATCCAACGATATTTGTCAAATTTAGTGCCAGTTAGCCCAATTTAGAGCCAGATAGCTATTTTTGGGGAGGAAATTGTGGAATAGACTTGGAGAAGTCATAACTCAGCCAATTTTCGACCAAATCAGGAGCAGAAAGAGTCTAAGGTACCATTTTTGGGAATTTTGGACTCAATGGAATAGGTCTCAGAATCCATAGAGCACTCTAGATAGGATTTTTTTGCAAGTTTAATTCTAAGGGGTGTGTGGATCAAGTAGGGTTTGGTAGCAGTTCATGAGGGTGTTTAGTATGAAGAAGACTTTGTAGGGGTTTTCCTCACATTAAGAATTCATTTGCAGCAGCTGTAACCAACAGGGTTCAGTTCAGGTTTAACTTCTTTCATCGTGAAGTTTTCATTATGTGCTTCAATGTGGAATTCAAGGATGCACGTGATGTTTTTTACTCACTTCAATGGAAGTATGTCATCTTTGTAGGAGATGTTTTGAGTTGTTGTTGTTGTGAAAGTTCTATGTAGGAGAAAATTACCTTGTATGCGTAATAGCCACATTTTATTTGCATAAAATTTTTATGTATTTCATTGGTACTGAATTTATATGAGTGGTCTAGTCATGTTGACAGACCTAGAGATGTAGCCCTGGAGGGGTGAACTCCATAATCAAACCTTTTGTCTTGCTCTTATTTATGCCTACATGTATTATGTGTGTTATGTTCATTATGTTCAATTGCATATGAATACTAATTCATGTTGAAGAGACATTAAATAAACATGCTATTTTTGAAGACCCAATTTCATGCTTGCAAAACATCAACACGATCCTAAGTTTTGTTTTATGTGATTCTAAGGAAGAGGAAAGAGAACACCTCCTCCAAATTCAGATCAGGTGGTATCAGAGTTACAGTTGACCAAGTTGCAAGATGAGTAGAAAAAGGAATCTATGAGAGCTTGAGGAGTGAAATTTGGCTCTTCGAATGGAGATCATAGAGTTGAGAGAGATGTTGGAAATTGTTGAAGAGGAGAAGAGCCACATGCACTTTGTATTGCAGCAAGTGCTTAATGAGCAAGTTGTAGAAAGTTCAAGTCCTACACCAACAAGAGGAACCTCCAAGATGAAGTCAATATGTGGTCATGGTTCAAATAGTGGATTTGGACCATATGTGGAAAATGATTCATGTCAATTTTGCAAGCATCTTTAAGAAGCACCCCATATGTAAGTGGATAAAAGTGGGTGGCTAGAGTCATATACAAGTTTTCCATCATTATCATCAGAGGTTGAGAAGATGAATGTAAAATATATGGAGGTAATTAGCATTTCCAGTACCACTCCTACTGTATATGTGAATAAAAACACTTTTGTAGCATTCGAGCAACATACCAAAGGAATAGGTATGAATTTGCTCTCCAAGATGGGCTATGAAGGTGGAGGCTTTGGCATAAATGGCCAAGGAATTACCAATCCAATTTTGGTAGAGGAAAGAAAAAAATATATGGTATTTTCATATGGTCACAAAGAGTATAGAGAGTGTTCTAAATGGCCTAAGGCGCATCAAACATTTGAGAAAGAGATGTCACCACCATGTGACAACCGTCGAAGTTGCAACTCCAAAGACAGGTATAACTCTCAAGAGTGTTTCTCAAGGCATGGTGATTTTGAATACTTATAGAATCAGTACCCTTGTACATTTTGTGATTCTTTTGACCAATGCATGGTTGTGTGTGAGAAATGCATGATAATGGTTAAATGAATGAACCAAATTTTGTGCATCAAACATAATGTCTTTATTTCGCATGAGAGAACTTATATGTTTGCAAACAAGAAGAAGTTTTTTTGTACTCATTGCAAAGTGAATGGACATGACATTGAACCATGTTGGAAGTCACATCTACTCGCAGCAATCCTGAGCAACCTTCAAGACAATATGGTGCAAGAAGAGAACCCACAAGCCTAGGAGAGGCACGATTGGGTAGACTTATTATAAAGTTGTTTTGTAAAATTTTGTAAATACTTGTTGTCATTACCTGTTTAGGTACTTTTGTAAAGTGAACATTTATTGTCACTATGTTCAACAAGTATATGTTTTTCATTCATGTATATTGCCTTGTTATAGTCCCCATGTTCAAGGACTTTTGTGAATGTACAAAATTGTCATTCAAGTTGTTTACAAGTTGTCATATGTTCACCTATACAAGTATTTGATTTGAAAAATGAGTGAATAGATTCTTGTGGTTAAGATGACTATGTTTTGTAGACAAGGTGAAGCATATCATGAAACATTTTTGCAGCAGTGTACTACTCATGTACAAATTCAGCTTGAAGATGTTAAATCAAATTTATGTTGTTTCTGATATTCAAGATGGAGTCAAGTTTGTCTTCAACCATTTAAATTTAGGGATGAAGTGTTTTTAAGCCATGCAAATATGAGGGTAAATAGCATGTTTAGATTCCACTCAACATTATTTTTATACCAGCAACAACGATAAGAATATTGGCTTGATTCTCAACTGGTAGGTCTTCATGAGGATGATAAGTGAAGGTCTTCATGAGGATGATAAGTGAAGTGCCTTGATTGGAACTTAAAGGGCACCAATTGAAAATTTTGTAATTTGGATTCATTTTTGTGGGTATTTTGAGTTCCAGCTTCTTTATATTGATTAGGGAAGTAAAATTTTGGATTCTAAAAGTTCCTAGTGGGGAGGTGTGATCAGGTGATCAAATTTTGAATCAAAAATCAAAGTTCTTAGAATGACGCAAAACCTTAATGACCGTGAAGTGTTCGTTTTTATGAATCCACTAACGTTCCTTTCACCTTAATCTGACAACCGGAGCTCAAGTTATAGCCTGCTAACAATTTTCCCAAATAAGCAAATTTGGAAAAAAAATTGTGCAAATAGGGAGCTTAGTCAGCAGTCTATATTGCTGACATGGCATGCTAACTAGGTAGGTCAATGGGTAGGTCAATGGCCTATTCAACCCAAATCCTCGGTGAATTATTGACTATTAAGTGGCAGGTGGTGATTGGCGTGTTTTGGTTCGAGATGGCATTATTTTATTGTCTTCAAGAAAGCCAATGAGGAGGAGACACATGGATTAGCCTGGGGCCACCACGTGCCCCCCTCATGGCAGCGTAAATTTTTGGTTAAGGACCAGAGGGGCTGGGTGGGGGTCGAACCTGAGACCCCTCCCTAAAAAACAGGCATTGTTACCATCTCTCCTACACTATGGTTCTTAACCTATAACCACACCACATACATTTGTGTTTTGTAAAGACCACCGACGGGGGGAGAGGGGGCTAGCCCCCAAGCCATGTGACCACCTACTCAGATTCATAACAAGTAGGAGGACGCTTATCCTTAAGCGTGTTTAATTAACCATAATATTTAAGGATTAATTAACGTTAAATAGGTTTATTAAATGGCACACCATTTAAGTGTTAATCTCAGCTTAATTAATGCTAAGAAGGGTTATTAACGTTAATCTAGATTTAGTTGGCAGATCCGACAAATCTGGTGGGATTTGCCAAATTTAGCATTATTTATCCCAATTTGGGGCTAGTTAGCTATTTTGGGGGAGGAAATTGTGGAGCACACTTGGACAAGTCATAACTCAGCCAATTTTCAACCAAATCAGGAGTGGAAAGAGTCTAAGGTACCATTTTTGAGAATTCTGGACTCAATGGGATAGGTCTCAGAATCCATAGAGCACTCTAGATAGGCATTTTTAGCATTCCACAACTTTTTTAGGAAATGTTATTTCTATAGCCTGAGTGCATCATTAATTAATGACAAATTAAAGTTTAAAACACTAGTAACACCTCCCATAACTCATGAAATACAAGGGGGTGGACGGTAGTGTTACGTAATAATGTAGGTTGAACATTATATGTTTAGCCTTTATTTATTAGAAAGGAATCTATATCAATCTTTAGTACAGGTTCGTAAAAAATGGACCATAAGAAATATTAAGGGATGAAGTTTAAGGCTTAGAACCTTTTCCTGCTGTCACAAAAGTTCAAGGATGCTTAAGAAAAAGTGTTTACCTAAATATATTATGGGTAGAAGAACTTAGTTTTCTTAGGAAAACATATAATTTTATCTAAATGAAAACTTAGAGGAAGTATTTGAATCATACAAAGAAATCCTTCATGAAATATAGCGTGTAACACATGAAGAAAGTATTTGTATGATATGGGAAATATCACTTTAAAAGGAGGACTCAAACATAGAAAATTTTGGAGGTTCAATGTGTCAAAAGATGATTATTTTCTATAAGTGTGACACATTGCATGCTAAAGGATTAAATGATGTGACATATCACATCACATGATACATAATTCAACAAAAAATTAAGGAATTATTATAAAAGAGGGCGAGGAAAGGCTAAGAAAGCACTTAATGAGTCTTTTATTATTGAGTCAAAAGGAACAATGGATGAAGTGCAATATATTTCACCAAAGTGATTTTCGTACGATACACTACACCTAAAAAGTTTTAGGCAATACATGACATGGCCACATAGAAGAAAGAAAAAGAAGAGATGATTTAGAGAAAGAGAAGGAGGAATAAATTCAAGCATCACATAAAAATAAATTTGGTGCAAAGTAGTGTATCACACCATAAAAATTTATGATGCAATATACCACAAGAAAGGAAACTTTCATGTGATGCGATAAAGTTGATGAGCCTCCTTTTTCAAAGGAAAATAAACTTTCTTGTGACATGATAAAGTGAGAAAGGATTTTTTATTGCATGGAGGAAAAAAAATTGAGATGTGATATGTTGCACTATAAAAGCTATGGTGTTATATGCCACAAAGGATAAAATCTTTGGGATGTGACATATCATGGCATGAAATATTGTTTGGTGTGATGAGATAAATTTTGGGGTTACAATATGATACATGAGCTAAAATTTTCTTGAAAAGCTTGAAATTTGGAAAATGTTTGTATACTTACTAATTGTCACCATATGATGCCATGTGGGACCATGTGCCATGTAGGCATGATGACATCATCAAGAAAATAAGGAAAAAGCCCAAGGATCTTCAAAAGGCATAACCTTGTGTTCGAACTTGGAAGTGAGTAAGAACATATTCATAAGAAGGCTTTGGACAAGTAGAATACATCAATGGGCTTAGAAGTGGCTTTTTATCGTACTAAGAAACATGATTAAGAGGAAATTTTGATTACCCCAACTTCCTAGTAGGGTTTAAGAGCTAGGATATGCAACAAAATTTTCTAGGGAAACCCATTGACCCAGGGTTAATTGAATTATTTATGACTGAAGGCTAGGTTAATGATCAACACTTGACTCATGAAAAGAGCAAGCATGTCACAAGGTGCATTTTGAACCTGAACGAGAGAGGATACCAAATATCATCTTAGTGACTTGAGGAACACCTCTCTCTCTCTCTCTCTCATTTTATTTATATTATTTAATTTACATGGCCCTTGATTTCTATAACAAACCCCTCTCTCTCTCATATGTGCATGCAACGTCTTGGGACAAGAAGCTAATTACTTGAGAAAATAAATATTATGAGTGGATGACCACCTTGTAAACAAGTCATCTTAAAATCTAATGTTTATAACTTTAATAAGATTAACTTTGAGACTAGTCTCAACTTAACAATTATAATGATTTTAGCATCGTTAACCACCTTTATAAAAAATATATATTTATCATAGTATGAGATGAAAAACACGAAAAAAAAATTCCATCATTCAATAATTTTTTTTTTTGTCAAAATTAAAATTTCATCTCTAAAACATTAATCATAGATGTTTACTCCAAAAAATTTAACCTATTTGAAAATAACTTAAAAGATCAAAAAAATAGATAGAAAGGTGAAACTTTATCTCATCAAAACTAAAAATAAATAAAAATGCATATCAACTAGTAAAATCAAACCGCTTGTCATTTGGTCTAGGAAATTAACGGAAATAAAAACCAAATGCATACCAAATTTTCCGATTTTGCTTTCTGCTGAAATCAAATCGCATGTCATATGTCTATATTTCAAAGAAAGAAAACAGGTATTTTTTAATTAATGGGCAGGGATTTGAATTTGATTGATGATGATGATGATGGTTAACTTCCATTGAGACTAGCGTTTGGTCTATCGGACCTAAAGAAAGAGTTATTTAATTTGATTTAAGATTTTATTCCTATGCTCAAAAAGCTTGGAGAGAAGCCTCCCGAGCTCACTATAATTTTGACATATTAAAAGGCTAGGAAGGTCAGTATTGCAACAAAGATTATGAAATTGAGCTCTAATGTGGTTGTACGCGGGGCACTCTAAGAGGAAGTGATTTTCACCCTTGATATTCATATTCTCATAGAGATGGCAGATCCTTTCCATCCATGGTGTTTTAGGAACTGTCCAATGACCTGTTTCACTATGGAGCTCATGAGAGTTTTCTCTAATCTTGGCTATATTAATTTTCTTCTTTGAGCTAGTTAAAACAGAGAGATACTTTTGATTTTCTAAGGTGGGGTTGATGACCTCCTTATAATACCTTAATTTTCTTTTAGTTGCTAGATCTTTCTCACACCACATTTTTTCTTTGAACTTAGAAGTAACAATTTTTTTAATGTTATTGATGTTTTGTAATGCAACATTCTTGTCGATCTCCCAATGGTTTAACCAGGCCCTGGTGTCTTTATACCAACCTCGTTTAAGCCCTAGGTGGTTTTGGCTGGAATTTAAAGCTAGCTTAGGAAGTCTATGGTATCCTATGCTATTGAGCTTGTGCTTATACAAAATAAGCCTAGTCATAGCTAGGCTCTCGATAGGGGAAAGACCCACTTCTATAAGGAGAATAGGATAGGGTGTATTTATTTTAATTTTAAGGTTATACGTTATAAAATGCTTCTGGATTTGCTCAATCTTTCTCCAAGATTCTCTAGAGATGTTGCAACCCCAAACCTCACATTCTTATAAGATAACAGGAGTGACTAAATTTTCAAAGAGGAACTTCTTTCTATCCCACATTACGAGGTTTGTTGTTTTACAATTATTTTCAAGACCAAAATAAGCTTTCCACCCCCCATTAATCCTTTTCTGAATGCTATAGTTCCAGTTGAGCTTGTGATGAATATCAATTCCTAGGTACTTGTAAGAGGATACTTCCTCCAAGTTACTATTGTCATACATAAAATTAGCGTAAGTGTACTTCTTGGATTTGATAATCATAACTTTTTTTTTGTCAGTGTTAACAGACATACCCATGGTAGAGCATAAATCCTTAAAAAGTCTAAGTTGCTTATCAAGATCAGATGGGCACCTTGCGAGAAGAACTATATCGTCAACATAGAGAAGAAGGATGATGACTATCCCATCTAAGATCGTGCCAACACATCCTGCTTCCTCTAAACAACCTTCTAGCTTGTCAATGTAAAATTATGATGTAAATGATTAGAAAGATAACCATAATTTTATCCAACTATTTAACTAATCCAAATTAATATATATAATTATATATATTTGCCAAAAAAAATTACACTTCAATGTATATATTTCATAGAATAATCTCAATAAATTTTAAAATTATGAAGAGATAAAATTGTTTCACATTTTTATTTTTATATTTATATTTAATTTATACTTTTATATATCAAAAATTAATATATTAATATATTTTTACTAGGATTAAAAGTAAATGTTTTAAAATATTTTATTGTAATTTTTAATTATCTAGAATGTTTTATCAGAGTGAGTTAATAGCTAAGCAATTCCAATTTTTTAAGATGTTTATTTTTTCTCAATTAAATAAAATTTTCATTTAATTTAGTTTTTTTTTTTTTTTTTTCCTTTTTCAATCATTTAGATCACTTTAAAATATATTAAAATTCTTGAAAACAAGGTTTTATAAAATTCCTTTGAATCAAGTAAAACTAGTGAAATTATCATTTATAATCAAATTTCTATAAGATTTGGATTAAAAAATCCTAAAGAAATAAGGTGGGCTTGTCCATTTATTAAGTTGTTCTTTATATTATATATTATAGTCTAAATATGATATGAATTTTCTTTTCTAACTATTCAAAATAATGTAAAGCTAAATAATATTTTTAACTTGAAATCCAATCATAATAATTTTGGATAGATAGAATTGTAAATATATGTATCAACATTATGCAATGTAGTTGTGGTATTGATATTCAAGAAAGTTGAATTCACTTATACATTAAAAATAAATATTTCATTGATCCAAAATTTCAATTATGACAATGATTGTTTATTAACAAGTGAGCAAAGTCAAAATTCATAATTTTTTTAACCTTATTCATATCATATACTCTATATATTATATAGGGTATATAAGCATCTTCATATTATATACTTTGTATATTATATAGGGTATACTCTCTCTCTCTCTCTCTCTCTCTCTATATATATATATATATATATATATATATATTGGTAATTTGGGCTATTCTATTAATTCGAAAGCATAAAGTTACATATGCTACAGGCTAGGTTGGCAAGTTGTGCTTAGCCAATCCTAGCCTTTGTTACACGGTTTCTAGGCTGCCTCGGGGGAGGAAACCAGCCCAAACAAAACTTAAAATAGAATATTACATTATGCGCAGTATCGCTGGCATATCTAAGAAACATAAAGTAAACGGTATAAAAAAGGCATTGATGGCGAGCATGAAAAAAAGCATAGGAGAACTGTCCAGCTGCGCAGGCTTCACTTTTCATCTTCATCATCATTGTTGGGGAACTCCTCCTAAATGGGGCAAGCAAGAACCTATGCAGCAGCTTCCTCTACGTCTGCCACTATACGTCTGGGATTACAGACCGGTGCGCAAAGGATGGGGGAGTCTGAATCTATGCCATTGGGGACACACGTCCAGATGCCATCGGAGTCCATCACCCAGACATCTGAATCTACATCTTCCTCCTCCTGAACTGGCAGCGGGTCAGTTTTGCGGTGTTGGGAGTGTGTCTAGGGAGATATGGTGGACTTCCTTGGGCCGCGTCTTCCTCTCTACGCAACTTGCCTAGGGGTTTTTTCATGCTACTCTAGATTGGGACTCTGACGTGCAAAAGTGCTGGAAGAGGAGCCTTCCATCGAATCTAAACGATTTTCCTCACCATGGTGATAACGGCTAGGGAGAGCCCATATCTATCCTATGTGGATAGTTCGTTGGCGAATTCTGGGTGTCATTGCTTGCAGAGGCATGGGGGAGCGGTTCGGGAAAGCGTACACAAAAGGGCAAGCAACGCTGGGGCTTAAGGGGAAGGAATATATGGGGGAAACTGTGCAGGAAGGGGTGCGGCAGCCCAAAGGAGACTGCGTAGCGCTACGCTGAGAGTAGAGCTTCGCAGCCTTCTGAAGTTAGGGAGAAGCCAGATCATAGTTAAGGAGACAAAAGGCAAAGATAAAAGACTATGTATTGAAAGGGGCTGAGAGCTCATCTTTTTAAAGGGGCGGGGGTGTGTGCGATGAGGGTAGCAATGAGTAGGATTCGCACGCATCTTCATACTATGATAGAAAACCTGAGCAAGCTCGAGGGAAGGGGGATGGCTGCAGTACGGGTTAATCATGATTGTCATTAATGGTGATAGATGCGAAGTGATGCTTTGGACATGGTGACACAGTTCTTGTCCTCTTGTCATCATTTTTGATTATGTGAGTCTCATGCGAGTGGCTAATGGTTTTAGGGTCTGCAGTAGGTGAGGTTCTGCGTAGGAGATCTATGTTTCCCGGGGAGTGTGGGCAGTGATTTTCAAGTGTGTCAGTTATGTCACCCGCATCCCCTGGGGAGCAGATCCTTCTGAATAAGAGTGACGCAGTCCTGTCTGAGAGATTCCCCCTCAACCTGTGTAAAGGTGGAGTGATGCAGCTCATAGTTTCTTTCCACCCATTTTTTCATCAGAAGATCCGCAATAGAGTTGGCTTTCTTATGAACGTGACCAAAAGTGATGGATTTGTGGTTGTGAATCAACAATTCCAACATATTGAGCTTATGGGCAAGTCTCCAACTGTTGGAAACTTTTGAGGAAGCCGTGCCTTGGAGGATTTTTGTGGCAGCCATAGTTATGATTTGTGAGTCTCCCTCCATTTGCAGAGGGATGTAGTGAAAATTGATGACAATTTGAATACCTTGTATAACCCCTTCCAACTCTGCCGAATTATTGATGTCCCAACCTATGTTCCTGTAGTAAATTCTAATAGGATCTCCTTGAGAGTTCCTGATAATGCCTCCGAAACTTGCATGTCTAGGGTTGCCTTTGGACGCTCCATCAAAATTGCATTTGAAGAAGCCATTAGAGGGTGAGACCATTTTTCTAGAGCAGGGGTTTTACCTGCGCTTCTAGGATTGATATCCATGGGGGTTTTTAGAATCATTTTCCAATTGTTCCATATGTGGTATTATGCTGTAGAGGTGGGGAGGTCCTCATGACTCTAGGTGTCTAAGGCTAGAGTTTCAAAGAGGTTGCTGTGGATCCTATCCAGAGATGATCAGAAGTGGATGCCTTCTCCTTAAAGATGTGATTGTTTCGTTCCTTCTAGCTGTTCCATATGAGGATGCCTAGAATGATATGCCATAGTCTATTCAGGAGAGTGCTGATATATGGGTTGTCCTTCCAGCTGCTAATGGTGTTAATGATGTTGCCCTTGGCTCGGTTGGAGCGTCGGCATAAGAAAACAATTTTGTCCCATAAGAAATTGGCGGTAGGGCATTAGTCCAACATGTGGTCGATGGTTTCCAAGTTATCCTGACATAAAGGGTCCTATAAACCCCCTCTTCAAAAGATTCTCCCATGTAAGGATGAATCATTTACTAAGAAGCCATAGGAATGTAGCTATTTTAGTCCACAGATTGGCCTTCCATATATTTTTCCAGATGAGGTCTGCTGATCCGGGGTTCTGTTGATGAAGAATGTTGTAAGCTTCCTTGGTTGAGTAATTTCCACTAGGCATATGCCCCTAATGGTGGATGTCAGGTCCTGTTTTTACTCTGATTTTTATTTTTGTACTGAGCTCCTCCCAGATTTCTATGTGGCTTTCATTGTTCCAGCTGTCTTGCCATATGCTCGTATGTAGCCATTTCTTATAACCTTGGGTGGTGTCGTCTGTCCAGAAGTCTTGAGCCTTCTGTGTTTGCCTTCCTTGGAGAGCCACACTCCATAGAGGTCTGTGGAAGATGGAGGAGAGGTTTGGCATCTATTGCAAGGAGTCCTCCCATAATCTGGCTTGGTTACCACTTCGCAGCTCTCAGAAGCTGTGATTTTGGATCATCATTTTCTGGTTACTTGCTGCTTTCCAGATTTGGGATCCAACCAGATCTAGGTTATACCTGATGAGATCCTCCTTTGGCCAATACTGCACATACTTGGCTTCCCATAGGTTTCCCGATGGAGTGTTGGGGTTGGAGACCCATTTCCACTAGATGTTGGCTCCTCTTATGTTATTGCTATGCTCAGGATCACGCAGTCCTAGTCCTCCCTGAATTTTAAGGGTGCAAACATCCTTCTAATTGACTAAGGCTCATTTGTTTTTTTTATTTGGTGCCTCCCCATAGAAAATATCGTTGCAAGTTTTTCATGGCTTTGAGGACCCATTTGAGAGCTACAAGGACTGATAAAATATAGATAGGGAGATATTGCAGAACAAATTTAATGAGGACCAGGTGACTAGAAATGTTGAGGGTGCGGTGGGTCCAGTTGGATAGCCGAGTTTCCATATTTTCCAACAGAGCTCTCCAGGAGGAGTGATTAATGGCCGAGTTAGTTAGCGGAGCTCCTAGGTATTTGGAAGGTGAATAAGCAATGGAGAATCCAAGGATGCAGACGATGGTGTAGTGGGTTAGAGGGGAGGTATGAAAGAAGAATATCTGTGATTTGTCAGGGTTGACCTCTGTACCAGAGGTTTCAGAGAAGGAATCAAGAATGATTTTGAGGGTCTGGGCTTCCTGGAACAAGGGGTAACCCATAATCATATTGTCATCCACAAATTTCTAGTGAGAGGACGGAGGCAGGTTGTGGAGGGGTAAACCAAGCAGGGCGCCAGTCTGGATGAAGCTTTTGAGAAGGCGACCCAATCCTTCTACCATAATGATGAAGATAAAGGGAGAGAGAGGGTACCCTTGTCTTATCCCTCTTGAGGGGTTGAAGGTAGTAGAGGGGATGTCATTGAATAGAATGGAGAGAAAGGGAGAAGTGATGATACTCATGATCCATCAAACCCAAGTATGACTGAAGCCAAAGGTTAAAAGAACTTTTTTGATGTAGTCCCAACTGAGTTTATCAAAAGCTTTGGATAAGTCAATTTTAATAAGCATGCTTCATTTTTTGGTGGTTTTGAGGGAGTGAATGAATTCATGGGTTAGAATGATGCCATCAAGAATATGACTGCCTTTCACATAACCTATTTTCTCCAGGGAGATGATGAGGGGAAGGAGTTTCTTCAACCTGTTAGCTATAAATTTGGAGATAATTTTGTAAATGACATTGCAGAGAGCTATAAGTTTGTACTTACTTGGTGAGGCTACGTTGTCTTCTTTTGGAAACAAGGTGATGAAGGTGGAATTTAGCGCAGGAAGAAGCCAATGGGTGGAGCATGATTTCTCCACTACGTCCCAGACTTCGTTTTGGATGGTCTCCCAGAAAAAATGGAAGAAGTTGGTGGTAAATCCATTGAAACCTGGAGCTTTTCCTGCCTTCAACTGGAAGACTGCCTGTTCCACCTCAGACATAGTGGTAGCTGTGAGCAACATCCTGTTATGTTGATCTGTTATTAGCTTGGGGATATGTTGAGTGATTTACCTAATGGACTCGTGCCTATGGTGGTTGGGCTCCTAAAGGATGTCCCTGAAATGATTGTGCAGATCCTTAGTGATGGAATCTTGTGTTTCGAGCCTTTGCCCCGTTTGGTTCTTGAGGACTGTAATTCTATTGTGCATCCTATGCTGAATGGTGGAATAATTTGTCATTTATTTCTCCCTCTTTGAGCCAGTTGATTCTTGATTTTTGTCTCCAAATGGATTCTTCCTGGTTCCATCTTTCTTCTAGCTGAATACTTAGAAATTTCTACTGATGTTTCAACTTAAGTGAGCACCCCTCCTGGATAATATTATGTTGCAGTTTCTTCATTTTTCCCTCTAGATATTTTTGTTCTATTAATATGTTGCCAAAGGTTGTTTTTTTCCAGACTTTTAGTTGGCCTTTGAGTAGTTTCAATTTTGTCTGGAACTAGAGCATTTTGGTACCTTGAGGAGGTGCTAAGGAGGACCACCATTTGGAAACCATTTCCTTCAACCCCGAGTGCCTGAACTAGCAGTGTTCGAAGCGAAAAGGTTTAGTTGCATGCTTACCTGGTTGTGACCATTGAAGTTGTATCGGCCAATGATCAGATCCTGCCGCCAGGATGATGGTGGCATTTATGTTACCTTCAACCTGAATGATATCTTCTGTAATGAGGAATCTATCCAATCTTGAGGCTTTATGATGGGCACCTCCTCTTTTTTTGTTCCACGTGAAGATTCCATTGGAGGTGTGTAGATCTATGAGGTTATTACTCTAGATGAATTTTTTGAATCCGTTACTATCCGATTCTAGATGCATCCTTCTGCCTTTCTTTTCTTGAAGATTGGTTATCATGTTGAAGTCTCCTCCCAAGAGCCATAGAGGGAGGGATTGTTGTTTGTTTATTTCCACTAGGTTGTCTAAGAGCGCCAATTTTTGTTCAGCATTTTCTGGAGAGTAGAAGTTTGTGAGCAGACCATGGATGTCCATGCCAATTAGGTGAAATTTGGCCTGAATGAAGTGTCTGTTAGCATGAAAGTTCTCTAAGGAGATGATTTGGGGGTTCCAGATGATTTCTAGGCCTCCAAATGCCTTGTTTACATCAATCACTATTGTATTGCTGCCTTTCAATTTTTTTTTGAAGATAGTGTCCAGAATAGTGTTGGAACATTTGGTTTCTTGCATGTAGAATATTTCCGGATGTTCCTCAGTAATCCTTTTCTTTATGATCCTATGCTTCGTGGGGCTGTTGAGCCCTCTTATATTCCAAGACATGAGCTTCATGGGATATGATTGGAGGTGAGGGCATAAAATCTAGTCATCTTGGGGAATCACCTGGAGTCCACCATTTCTTTCCCAATTTATATGGTTATTTGCAGGGTTGTTTTCCTACCCCTTTTGTGGGACTCTTTCACAAAGTATTTTGTGTTGATGAGTGTGCCCCCCTGGATACCCAGGGAGGGGAGTTGTTTTTCTCTGGCAAGGATTTCCTCCATTTTTTGGATTTGTAGCTTCGGAATTGATTTGTAGTCATTCTTGTTGCAGGCTTCCTCTAGCCTGTTGAAATCCAGACCTTCAAGATCTATGATTTCTAGATCTTTCTCCATTGCTTCTGGGATCGATTCCATGATCTTTTATTTTCCCTATAGCATGTTGTTTTCCCCTGTGACATTTGTAGTTAGTGGTTTCAAGAAGGTCTCAAGGGGGAGCTTGTCTTGTTGAGCCTTTGAGTATTGGGCCTGCTCCATGGAGGTATGCCCAGCTTCAATGATTGGTTCGAGTTAGTTTTCATTTAGCTGATTTAGGGCTGCGAAGATGTTGTTGATTGTGTGTCCTTTTTTATTCTGTTGAGGGGTAGCTCTTCTTGTTGTGCCTTTTTTTGCTTGCTACCTTCGTGAATCCTTCTGCTTCCTGTCCATTGGATTCCTTTTCAACCATAAATTTCTTATTTAGGGGACAGTCTCTGAAGAGATGCTCATGTTGGTGGCACTTCCTACATCTGAAAGGAATGTGCTCATAATCTACAGTTTGTGTCCATTCAAAATCTTCATGCACCATATTTACCTCGTCTGGTAGCGGTTCCTCTAGGTTCATGTAGACACATATGAAAGCATATGCCGCATAGTGGTTGATCTTTGGTCTCTCTCATGATATCAAGAAATTTCCTAGGGAATTTCCAACCCTGCTTACAGACAACCTGTCCCAATAGTGTTCCGGGAGAGAGTAGAGAAGGATCCATACTGCTCATGTGATCCTTGATCTTTGCTGGGGTTGAAACGCTTAGTCAAGGGTCTCGATTATAGACCCTGTAGTGTTGAAAAATAGGGATCCCCAAATAAATAGGGATCCCCATCCATTATTACATCTTTGTCTTCGTAACAAGTGAAGTGTACATTGAAGAAACCCTTTAGCACACAGCTGTGGGTTAATATGCCGTTTGGGTTTCCATTTCGAGGCTATCCATCCTCTCAATTCTTTTTCTGTGGGACAAAAGCCCATGAACTTTCCTATCAGTGCATGATCCTTTATGAATTGGATTCTGCCATTGATGTGGTGCACTAGTAGTTCTACCACTATTTTCTTGGATGTCTTTGGTATGCATGTTACTGATTTATTGTTCGTTGCTACTACTTCTTATGTATTTTTCGGCTACGATGTGGGTGTTGTCCCTGTACTTTCTTGAGACGGGTCAGAGTTGTGCTGATTGATGGTATCAACTGCTGTCGCTACCCCTATGGGAGGTTGGCCCGTGAGGGGGGAATCAGTCATCCCCCCCATAGAGTCAGTCATCGGTGAGCCTAAAGCTATCCAAGTGAGAAATCAAAATCTATGAGTCTGGGATAGGAGGTTTGCCTAGGACAGCCAATGCCGAAACCAGCAAACCCTAGGTCATGGAGGTCGGCCTGGTGCAGAGCTCCACTAGGGTTTTTTCTATTACATTTCCATTATCAGATGTTCATTGTTTTACTATTTAATTTAGAATCATGTTTGCTTTATTCGTACTTAATTAATTTGCTAATAATTCTGCAATTTCTATTTCTATTCAATTTTCCTGGTTTTACTTCAATAGCTTCCTTCATATTAGGATAAACTATAGATGACCAAACCATCTCTAAAGGGGTTATTACTCAACCCTTAGTCTGTGTATTTGTTTTAATTTCTTTACATGACACTATCGAGTTTGGGAGTCCTCTCTGAATAGACTAAATGTCCATCCTTTCATATTTTCTACGGAATTTCCAAGTTACTTTTTGTTCGAGATGCTAGATATATTTAAATCTTCATTTTTTCTTTGCATATAGAGATATCATTCCACTAGACTTATTATACTGCAAAACTAGACAAGGGAATTGTTTACAAAAAAAAATTCAGAATGTGAGTATTTAACCCTGATTATTTAGCCTTTTAAATTGTGCAGGAGCATAAATAACCTCTACATATTTGTAACCAAAATTTCACAATGCACACAAAACTATTTACATCAATTAACATATTTATAAATGCATCATGAGAACTCATTATTCCATTCCATTCTGGGCTTGTAATACTTATCTCAGATAAATACAATTGATGGCATCCTCCCAACCGTGAGAGAGGCGATTATGAGCTCCCCTCTGCTCCTCACCATAGTAGGATTAAATAGCAGTTCTCTTGGACATAAACCTAAAGACCTTTGTCTGGTCCCTCCTCCAACGTGAGGCAATAGAGTTCCACTCATTCCTACCAGCTCTGGAAACTCTCCTTCTCTTTTGTATAAAACTTTCCTTTTATCCTAACATGAACTATAACTACCAATAACTGCTTGATCTAACTACTCTCGGATATTGGAAAACTTTTAGCATGAGTTTATGGAAACACACCATAAATTCATCTTTTATTCAAAAGAAAATAAATCTTGTTCATAAATTAATTAACATCTTGGTTAATCTTATTTAACCAATTTTTACAACATCATTCATTTTCTGACCAATGCACAAGAGAAAAACAAACATCCATGCTTCTAAGAAAGTCTGAATGTTAATGTATTTGAGGTAGCCATTGGAACATAGACTAGATGAAAAAACCAACATAGTTTCTTTCATGTTCTATTAGGCAAGATGTTCATTGAACGTTGATGTCTTTGACTTAGCCACTAAAACTTAGACAAGATGAAATATACAAGATGAAAAAACCAAGATAGTTTCTTTCATGTTCTGTTAGCATCTTATGCCAAGAGATTAGTGTTGGAAAATACATATTCCAATAAGAAACTAAACTGGAAGAAAAGAAAGACTGGTAAGCATGTTGAGCACCCAATTAAGACAAATGGGTATTAGAAAATGATTTGTTATTCCTGAATCCTATTTATATTTCCATGTGTTTCCTTGAAATTGTTTTAATTAAGATAACCAAAACTTTTAACGGGTCGAGTATTCAAACCCAAGATTATCATACCTGTGTTGAAAGCTCTAGGATGATGTTGAGGATCCCATTTTAGCAGCTTTACGGTATGGTTGTCACAAGTGGACAATCTCAGCAATGAAAGCAACAAATACAAAAATCCAATCCTTGTGATCTACAAGGTAAACACAGCATCAAGTACTGAACTTGCACAATCAGGCGGAGTATCATCCTTGATGTCGCTAATAAACTACTCATCAAGCACAAGCTATTTATATTGCACATTGTACTATTCATTTGAGTTGCTGCAAATTATGAATTTTCATAGCTTGCAACGTTAAGGCAGCACAATAAGGGAAGATCACTGTATGATAAGTTACGAGTTACGGATCTCTTTCTATCACACAAATAACCCCTTTGCAATGGCCTTATTGGTCTCCCAATGAGTAGTTTCATAGACAGGAAGCTCGCTTTCGTACATATTCATATCGGTATCGGCCAAATTGTCTAGTTCAAACAAGTCAGAACTTGAACAACTCGCAACATCCTTTTCATCCTCTTTATCTTGTTTGTCAAGACTCGTTACAGCTTCCATAATGGCATTTGCTTTCTGTTGCTTCGATATTATGTCCTTTCTTGTCGCTGCGACTGCATAGCTGTCCTTCTCAAGCAGTGGGAGCTTGTAGGCACGTTTTGATGGATCTGTATGCGAATAACTACAAGGAGTTGGATTTGGGTCTGGATTTTCCGTTCTGCGCAGACACTTCTCCCCATATGGGCGAAAGTCCCAATCCACATTTACACTTGTTGGGCAGAATGTGACAGACTTTTGAGCTATACCACTCCTGTTGTTCGAGTACCCTTTGGATGTTTTACTCACACATGGCCTGGTTTCGACTGAAGAATAATATGAATAAACGGAGGGTTTTCTCTCAGAAGAATGATATGAAGTGGATTCGACTGAAGAATAATATGAATAAACGGAGGGTTTTCTCTCAGAAGAATGATATGAAGTGGAATCACTTACAGGAGGAGGTGATGAAGGCTTTGCCTTCTTGGTTCCACCAGCCACAAAGAGGGAAATTAGAAGCTTCGATAGTTTTTTTGCTGGAGAGATTGGCTCTTTGGGCTTCTTGGAATCCTTACCAGTTTTGGGCTTTGACTTAATCTTAGCATGATGATCTGTAGGGTTGAAAGGCTTCTCTCTAGATCGAAAAGCGCCAACCCTAATTCCCTGTGACATATGAAATTCCCTGTGCTTGCTATATGCAGCCTTGGCTTCACGTTTTTCAGCATTGAAAACACTAATCTCCGTAGATCTCCCACGCATAGATTTCACATCATGCAGCCATGGATCATCGTTCCATTCTCTTTCGATAGTGGAATTGCCACCCTTGGCTCCGGCATTTCTCGTCTTTACTGGACTTCTACTCTTGTTGCAGTATGCCATTATTCCTCCCTCCTATTCGATCGAGTTACATATTGCAGCGAGCAGAGCAGACGAGATTTCTGGAACTCCGAGAGTTATTATCCTTTCGATGACAATCCCACCTCCTCATGAACTCCAATCCCAGCTGAATCTACCAATATTTGAAAGAAAGAATTAGGACATAGTATACGAATATTTGAAAGAAAGAAATATGACATATTATATCGTTGGGATCAAACGTTATTTAGGTTATATAGATGTAATAAGGCTAATAAATCACGCTTGCATAGAGGATTATTTAGGTATTTTACAACAATGAAGTTCTATGTTAACAGAAACGGAAACGGGAAAAGAAGTTACGTAGTTTGTAGGTTTCGCCTATAAGAAACGAGGAGAGAGAAAAAACAAGATTAAAAGTTAACAATATAAAACACAACATTAGTCATAAAAATTCAATGTTTCCACATGTGAATTTGTAAAGAAACATTCATAAAGAGTGATTTAGTTTCAAGAAAGATGTCATAATTTGCGAGAATTTAGCCCATCATTAAATGTATATTTTTGAATATATATGTATCTTTAAAGCCACTTCTAACAATTCATATTCAAAAGACAAATAAACCTAATAATCTAGATTTTCAAGCTCATTTTCTAGAGTAGTTGTTGAGCTTGACCCAATTCCAAAAGCATTGTTATGGTCAGTAGACTTCTTGGTATTATCAAGCATGTCTTCAGCATTGTCTTGTAGCACCTCAAGTGGAAGCTCATCATCTCCATCATCTTGTGAACCACCATAATCCCACATTCTTGTGGGTCCAGTTTTATACTCTAGTTGTTGTCGAGACAACAAGCGTAGATTTGAGTGTACGAACACCAAATCTTGTGCCTTTTTTGTACCTAGGCGATTCCTCTTTGATGAATGGATAAAGGCATATTCACTCCAATTTCTTTCACATGCAGATGAACTAGTAACCTGTAAAATACAATAAAACATTATGTTAGCAATAGACAATTGAAATCATAAAAAGAAAATAATTGAAAATGAACATTAGAATTATTGTTTAAATAATAAATCAATACGTTAAAGGTATTTGTTATTGATCATACCTGTGAAAGCAAACGGATAGCCAACCTATGAAGCAAGGGAGTCCCTGTACCATATTGCATCCAAAAGTCTATGGGTCCAAGTTGTTCTCTATTGTATGCACAGTCTTCATTTGCAAAGTGGTCTTCTGATCTCAGGTACTTTCCCAACTCAAGTCGTAAAGAAGTGCGATCCTGACGATCATAACACCTACTTATAAAAGTGTTCCAATTTTGCATCACTTCTAAATCTGTATATGGTTTCTTGTGAAACCATTTAGGATTGATTAAGAAATCAATTGAATGAAGAGGGCTATGCAACATTTTCCACCTTGTCAGACTAAGTTCCCACACCTCATTTCTAGTGTCTTTGTCAATCCTAGAATTTTCATCTATCATTATATCATGAAGTTTCTCTCTCATTTGATCCATGCTTTCAAACACATCCCCTAAGCATGGTTGATCACTATCAAATATGCGAAGGGTGGAAACAGTAGGTGTGATGAGGGTGACAATATCCTCCACTCTCCTCCAAAAATCCTCTGAAGAAAGGCCAATAATAATTTCCTCAACTTTTGGGCCATCCCCAATATGAGAACCCTTCCATCTCTTCCAATATGTTGATACCACCATCTCTCTCAAATATTGATGCATTTTAATAAGGCGTTGAAGCATGATGAATGCAGATGCAAATCTAGTCTCAACACATCGAAGAAGCTGAAGATTTGCATATTTCCTATAAATTGCTATGGATGCTGCATGATTAACAATAAAATGTTGTAGCATCTTTGCTTCATTTATAGTTTTCCCAACCCATGCAATGTTATTAATATCTTTCAGGAGCAAATTCATGTAGTGCACAGAACAAGGAGTCCAAAAAATTGTTGGGTATTCATCCTCAATCAACCCCCCAGCAAGGACATTGTTTGAGGCACTATCTGTAATAATTTGTACCACGTTTTCTCTCCCAACCTCATCTATTGCCTCTTTGAAGAGACCCATTAGGTATGGACCATCTTTTGTCTTTCCTGTGGTATCATGGGATTTTATGAACATAACTCCTTTCGGGCAAGAAACCAAAATATTGATAAGGGGATGATGGTTGACATCAGTCCAACCATCTGAGACAATGGAGACCCCAGATTCCTTCCAACTATCTTTAATGTCATGAAGTCTGAATTCAACCCGAGCCCTCTCTTCGGATAACACTGTTGTCCTCATCTTTTCATAACTAGGAGGCATGTAACCTTTAGGGGCATTGTTAACTAGATCCCTCACCATTTCCTTCCAATAAGGAGATCTATAAACATTGAAAGCTATGCCATTTGCGAAAAAAAATCGTCCAATGGATGCATCAAGATTTCCCCTCCCTTTAACATCCCATAAGTTTGCAAGGTTGGAAACTAAAACTTGATGTTAAGAATAAGAGTGTTGACAACCAATTGCGAATCCACTAGGATTTTTGTTGGTTTGAATTGAACCTTCAACAATATGTTTAAGCTTTTCAACTTCATTAAATTGCTTAATTAGAGATGCTTTCTCTGTTTTAGGTACATCTGTACATATACTTGCTTGTTCTTTTTTGCCCATTCCAAGAAAATGCCATCGAACTCTTCCTACAGCCCCTGATTTCTTATCTTTATAATAAGGGCACAACCAACCCTTTGCACCAATTGATCCACTTGCTCCTCCACTATAAGATTTGGTGCATTTCACGCCGCCGTGGAAGATGTTTGTTGGGAAAGGGGTGGTCTACTTTGTGAAGCTAGTGAACTTTCTTCCATTGTAAGGGGAAATGAGCGAAATAAAGAATTGATAATTCTTTGCCACAACCAATTCGAATCTGCACGGTTTATATTTGAAATTAATTATAACTTCCTCAATGATAAGGGATAAATATTATTATATATATCTATATATGTCAAATATATTGCAAACTTCTTCTTTTAAAACTTCCTAGATAAAATAATATGATAAGGGATCAATATTATTATATATATCTACATATGTCAAATCTATTACTTATTATCTAAGACATATGCCACTCCGTGGGCATGAGGAAATTACAAGATCAAATCAAAATTAAAAGGTGTATTATTAGATACCTTTCCTGTTGTTTTCTTAATTTCAAAATCAATAGTTACCTATTTTCCTTCAAGGCTTCCTTAGACATTTAGGGTCTTAAGCTCATCATGTTCTTCAACTTTTTCAATGGAATTATGATCCCTATTTTCTTGAGCTATAATGTCAAATAGTATATGTTTTTTACTATGATTGTATATTTGGACTTAATGTAGAATTTGTATGTAATGCCGAGGGAGTTAATTTCCAGGTGGTGGAGTAGCAAGGAGGACTTCATCTTCTTGACATTTTTGAAGCATGATTTCAGAATTTTTTTTTCAAGGTTAATTTCACAAGTATAACAAACTACATGAATACCATCATTATTACTGATCAAACTCATTTCCATATTGTTTGAAATAAAATTCAGATTCTTTAATAGTTTTAGAGAAGTTTGAATGTTGACTTGTGAAATTTGAAACATAATTTCATTTTCAAGGTTTTTTCTAACAACATTTTCAAAATATCCTTCATAAAATTATTCACAACATACAACCACCAGTGGTTCCTTATTCTCACACAATTTCTATTATAGAAATCAAAGTTTAACTCTTCATTTTCTTGAAAAATGAATATTGTTAATTAGTAATATAATTACCATGGAACAATGTGGGTTCCTTATTCTCATACAATTTCTACAATACAACATATAAATCATAGTTTAACTCTTTATTTTCTTGAAAGTATAAATATCCATAATTCCTAATATAATTACCATATGAACAAAGATATAAACCAAAATTTCTAAATTCATCTATATTCCCCACCACTTCTATAGTCTTGGACAATGAGAGTGATTATTGTGTTACTTTTTTAACAATGTTTTCTTCATGGAGTTCAAGCACAATAATGTTTTCATCTTATTCTTAGCTAATAACTTGTTTTTTCAAACTCGTGTGTTCTTCCACTAAAGCAAAAGAATATGAGATTCTTTCTTCATAATATCTGTCCTCATATTCATCATTAATATTACAATATTCAACATCTTTAAGAACCTATTTTTGTTAATCCTCAAAGATGAAGTAATTTTATCTTTCAAACTCCATGATGCAATAGGTTTATAGTAAGTCCTAAACAAAATAAATCCTTTGACAATAAGCATTAAATTTTGAATGGAAATTATTTGAAGACAATAGATTTAGAGGAGGAAATTCCCTAAACCATTTTCTTGAATCTTTTTCAAGAGAAAAGATAGATATCTTCATTAACACATCTTCATGAAAGACATCGATACATGCTTAAGCTAAAATATTTTAAATTCTAAAAATAGTTATTTTCTCTTTCTTCCTCGAAATTATCGTTTTCAAAGGAAAAGATAAATATATTCGTTAAAACACTGACACATTTACCTGACACACATGTATCGGTATATGAAACCACCAGAAAATGACTAAAAAAAAAGGAAAGGCATATAGTTAAATTTCAATTTCAACATATTCTAGTTAAATTTTATGAAAAGTAAATTTCAACATATTAATTTTATGAAAAGTTAGAAAATCTCAGTTGGTGTAAACTTCACTGGTTCGGAAGTGGGCAAAAATTCCAGCCATGATATGGCTCTGCAGGGCAGGCTAGGTGCAATCCACATGTTAGTTGTGCTCCACGTAGCCCAACAAAGCACCATCATCAAGGAGGAGAAGCCAGGGTCGAGCTCTTCCAAAGCCTCGGGATAATTCCAAGCTTGACTCTTTTTTCTTACTTTTCAAGGTCGCCTAAAAAGGCAGATATTTTTGCTCGGAAAAGGTTGGTTTTTCTAGCAGATTTTTGGGTAATTTTGGTTGGAATTCTTAAAAAAAAATGAAGTTACAATTGTCAAATCAAATTGTGGTATTTGGGATATTTTAGAAAAAAATTGATGAAGTTGAATCTATTTCTAATGTTAAAAAAATAATTAAAATTTTTTAAATTCAAAATTGTCAAATTCCAACCAAAAAAATCAAAAATATATATTTCAAGTGAAATTATCACCTCAATCAACAACGCGTGTGTTTTTCTAGTGAATCTACAGTGTTACCAAAATGTATTGACTATTAAGTTTTTGTTATATACTGTATGTAGCTGAATTGTTGTGAAGTCCCTTGCTCTTGAGAGACTTTGATGTGTACTGGATGTATCTCTGAGAGAGCAATACAAAATAAAATAATAATTTGTTTTTAATTTTATGGTGAAGTCAAAGTTCAGAGTCCAGACATTTAAAGTTGACAGTGCCTAAAAGGAGAAAAAAAAAATCTCAAATCATTTGAGATCGACATGTACTTTTTTTTTTTTCAATAGAATAACAAAAAAAAATAATGTATGAGACTCAATTTTGATGGAATTTAAGTTCGAACATATATTCATGTCAATTTTTTTCTGCACAGGAAGGCTTTGACAACAAAATTGGCAAAGATTAAACTCATTTCTTTTGCAACATAGCCAAAATCTCGATGTGAATACTTCTTATAAACAGCTTCAAGTTTACTTCTTTCTGCCTTCCAGTGGAAATCAACCACCTTTTCAAGGATGCCTTGAGCGGTTAAAACAGAGGCCTATTTAATTTTAGAGACAGACAAAATTACATTTAAACTACAGGCCTATTGGCTTCTATATTCACTTACAGAGATGTTATGGACCAAAGTATCCATCAACAAAGATTTCCGAATGAAGAATCATATATCAAAAATATAATTACAGAAAGCCAATGATCCCCTGTCTTCTTTACAAATCCAAATTTGCGGTGATATATATCGCCTTCAAAATTAAGAAGGCCGGTGATGTTAGCAGTCTATGCCAGTTCAAAAAGGGCAGTTCAAAGTTAAAACAACGTTGGGGAGTATGAAATGGATGATACTAGTATTGTTTGCAATAGAGAGGCTCATGCCATGCCAGTTCTTATTACAGAGATGGGAATACTCAAAGAGACTACGAGCGCCAACAATTTTTTTCTTTTTTTACAATTGAAAGTGGACTAGGTCCAGTGACAGACAGATTTGGGGCACTGCCTACGATGTGGCTTAATATGTGTAGAGTCATGTAGGATTTTATTTAAGCATCGACTAAAATAGAGCTTCTTCTCTTTTGATATAACTAAGCAGTCAAATCTTGCACAAATATTTAAATCAAACACCAAATCGGAATGTCTTGCTACCTAATTCTGTCACCATAACATGATTTTCCTTTTCTTTTCTTGTATGTCGAGCTAACTTCATTTTCATTTTTTTTTCTTTTGTATGTCAATATTTTCAAACTTGAATGGTTAGTGTCTGCTTATGATTGAAAGTTGAAACCCGTTGATTCTTCAAAACTGGAAGTTTCCCATCATGCAATCGATTCCATGATGAAGTCTTATTTTTTTTATACCAATTTGTCAGTAAGTATATTTACTCCAACGAACAATTTTAATTGTAATATAAATCTCTACCCTCCTGTGTATTTTTATATAGCAAAGGGTTTATAACATGATTACATTGAACGTCCAGATATTTTTAATAATAAACTAAGCCTGCTATACAAACAAAGAATTTCATGGCCAAGAAGCTTGAATTGTAGGCCAAACAAACGAAGATAAAGGAAGACAAAATTTAAAAAAAAAAATTAACACACATTAAGATGCAGAGGTGATATCAAAACATACTAGGAAATTGGGAATCCACAGACTGAATGAGCTTCTCTCCAGGCTTTATAGAGAAAACCCGTGTCTGCTGAAGGATGCGCTTCTCTCCATACACCCGCTTACGCTGAAGGATGAATCTGCTTTGCAACTTTCTCATGCTCTCACAGCTTAAATCGTCAAATTTTCTAGGCTGCCAACGGCTAGCTCGCATGCAATGGGAGAAAACAGGCGAAAAACGCAACTAGAAAATTAAACTTAGAAAAATTAGTAAGTTTAGAAAGGAAATTGCCATTTTTAAAAAATGGAGGAAAACATTCTAAGCAAAACGAAAACGTTCCAGCCAAAACGGAAAGACGTTTTTAGAAAATACGCCGTTGGAAACCATCCATTTCGCTAGAAACTGTATTTTATCAATCAAAACGAATACGGCAGTATAAAACGTGGAAACACGTGGTTTCCAGTACCGTTTGGTTTCTGGAATGGTTTTCACCGAAAAACCACTACCAACGTTGGTACCGGTAACAGAGCCTGAGCACGCCCCTTGCACAGGTCCCCCGCCTCTTCTTCACACATTTTTTGCACTTTGGATCTGCACACTCTACAGGTATAGCAGATGATGATCAGCGAAGGTGAAGAAAATTTTGTGATGTATCCAGAGCAGTCCGGACATGTATAGTTCGAAGTGCAGGGTACTCCACACCACATTACTGCGCGTGTCCATGACCACCAATAAATCCTGTAGAGGCGTGCCCACGGATATTTTGATGCGACCACTCTGTGAAGTTGTTGGGATAGTAGAGAGGGGGAATCCCTCCATTTTCTCCTCCTCTCTCCGCCCCTTGTGTCATGGACCTTTTAGTGTGAAGGGTCATGGACATTCCATTACACAATATTGTGCCACATAGCTGTAGTGAGAGGATGATGGAGAAGATTAGGTTTAATTTGGAGGCTGCCATGTTAACTACTTTGTTACTAGGCTAAGGATGGGATGAATAATAGGAGCAATGATGATATATCATTGAATACAATTAAGCAATTTTGAATGTTAATATTTTTTAGGCTATATTTTATTAATATGGTTGCTCAGATTATGTTTAATGTTAGACTTTTAAGCAAATCTAAACTTGTGAGTAGGTATATATTATCCAACCACATTAATGAAGTTATGCTACTAATGAAGCTATAAACTTAAGAATAATAGTAACTTAATATTCTTATTCTTTTAACATAAATTTTGAGACGTCGAATGTTTTTAGAATTTTAATATATCTAGAAAATTTGGCATATTATATATACATATATATATATCAATTTCATACTGTAAATTTTGTTTTTTAAATAATTGATTTAATTACTAGAAGTAGAATTTTAAGATATTTAGGAAATGTGTACCTTAATTTAATTTAATTTTTCTAATATAATATAATTATTTAATTTTGTGATTAGAATTTTAAAAATATTTAAGAAATGTGTGATTTGATTTTATTATTACAATATAACATAATTTATATTTAAAAATTGTTATTAAAATAAATTAATTAAAGCAGATATTAAAATAGTTTATTTATTTTTATATATAAAGTTGATATTCAAAATAAACTAGTTAATAAAGACATTAAATAAGTTATGTTTTGAAGTTTTATAATAATAAAAAAAGCATAAAATCAAAAATAAAATATAAAATTTTTATTACTTTTAATTAATCTATCCTTATAACTCATATAAAATTATAATATTTACAATCAATATTTTATAACATAAAATTATATTGTTTACCACAATACTTTAAAATATTTTTGCAACCTCATTTTAAAGAGAAGCAAGAAAAGAGCAATATTAATTATGACTGCAAAATGAGAGTGAAATATGAATATTAATATTAGTATGAGTTAATATTATGGAAAGGTCGCCTGCTGAGGCCCAGAATGACCATGGCAGCAAGAGGCACGGGGGACTACGATCTCATCACAATTAATGACTTGTGGGTATTCTTATCCTCTTGACTGCAAACTGCAAATTTTGGCGGGTCAACTAATTTACTTCATTGTTGTATTTAGGAAATTGTGATGTTATTGAAAATATGAAATTAATACTGCAAATTTTCATAGGTCAAATAATTGAGTTAATAGTTATTAGAATTTTAATATATATAGATATAGATATACCAAATAAATTAAAAATATAAATATTGAAATAATTTATTTAATTATAATATAATACTCGATTTTGAACAAATTAGTTAACATTGATATTTCTTAATAAGTTATTTAAATTTTGTGAACCTAAATAGTATAAAATAATATTTTAGTTTTAATTATTCTCTAAAACTTATATAAAAAATTATGTTATTTTATATGAATATTTTCACCCCATTTATGGTTATGGGTTGAGAATGAAATATTTTTGTCATAACTTTTTGACAATGGGTTGTTATACCAACCTATCAATATCGATGATTTCCAATATTTCTAATTAAAACTAATCAAACATATATATTTATTTTTGTTTTATTTTTATTTCATTCAACGTTATTAGAGGGCTTTTTTTTTCTTTTAAAGGAATACAAGGTTGAGTATGGAGAACTCCTTGACCATGGTTGTCATATCAACCCCAACTGAAGAACATGTTTGCAATATTTTTAATTCGTTAACCATTCATATACATTATTTTTTTTTCTTTTAAAGGGGATAAGCTTAACTACCAAAACATATACCTTTATTTTTGTTTTTTATTTAATTCCGTTGGAATATTTAATTTCTACTTGTCCATGGTTTTCACCCTTATTTGGAGCAAATGCTTTGTTTCTTGCATAATAGGATGTAGCTAGAACTATATTCTTCTTGAAGCTAGTGTGTGCTTTATAATCTTTCAACCACATTATTGTACGTCCAAGATAGGTTTCCTATTCTGACACTATTTCCCGTACAAAGATGTGCACTTTACTGATAATATAGAATTAAACAGAGTTTATAACATAATATTTTATCTACATTGCACCTATATAAGGGCTCGTCGTTCGTGGGTCGAGGGGAAATAGCAAACAGAGAGTTTTGTTTTCAGGTGTTTACTTTTATTTATTTTTTTTGGGTTTGTCCATCCATGGAGAGCGCCTCGCTACTCAAGGAGCATTGTGTGAGGTGCGACCGTCAAACGAGGAGACCGTAATGATGATGGCACATAGATGCCCCAACACCAAAACAACCGTTCAGTTTTGTGCCTACCGGCTGAGAATCGGGGTCGAAACGTTCGATCGGGCCGAAAGGAGATTGTGAGGTCGGCGGCGGTGGTTGGCTCACTTTCAAGAGGAGAGACCGTGAAGATCTATAGAGTGAGTAGTGATGCCCATGTCTCCAGCCTTCTGGAGGATCACCGAGTGGTCCAATGGCTACATTTTCTGGTGATGTGTTCGATATGTGTGGATCTTTACCTTGAGATTCCATCCGTGAGTCATCGATATGTGCATGGAAGAGACATTTTTATCCGTGCATGGATACCTTGCTCGGAGGGACGAATTTTGACCTTCCGGAAGTGTCTCCGTCGAAGCTTGGAATTTGAGTAGGCACAGTTTGAGACCTGTTGTGCAAGTTAAGGAAGCAGATGAGTCAAGCTCTAACTCTGGATGTTTCGATGATTAAGATTTTTTTTTCTAGTGAATATTTCTCATATCATCGTTTTTTGAATTTCAATGTGATCACCGAAGCATCGCAGTAGTTTTGGAAGCACTGTGACTGTGTGAAACCAAGCATTGCCCTGCTCAGCTTTAATGTGGCGCTTATGGAGCTCCATGAGGATTTTGAAAGAAGCAGACCCAAGGGATGTTAACATCAAGGGTGTGGTACCAGAGCATGATCACCTCATCGTGGTTCTCGTTCACGAAGAATAGAAAGGAAATTACAGCGTAATCCTTGAATGTTAAGATGGTGTCCATCGAGTGGCAAGATTTGTTTGCTGCACGATTTTTTTGAGACCGAGCCTCCAAGACAAATTAGAACGCATATAAAGTTCTCCTCATGTAGACCCCAGGGAGAATTGTTTGTGTCCTGCTTGTAACCATGAGAGTTTACACTTGTGGTGAAAGGAACACTTCTCTCTACGCGGGAGACTTCGACGATGATGTTACCTTATTTGGTCATTTCACTCCATATACATGGCGTAATAATGCAGGTCCGAAGTTTCGCAGTTCCAAGTGACACATTACGTTGATGAAGCCTCCAAGGTTTATGGTAAAGGAAGATGGTCGATGTATGGCCCCATATATGGGAGTCAAGGAGAATCAGTCGAACATATCTAATGCATTCGTGTTTCTTGAAAGGTACGTTGGAGATGCTCATGGTGTCATGTCAGTAAATGTCGATTCCAAACATGGTGGTTTATCTTGGATGGTAAGGCGAGCTCGGTGCCTTGTTACTTCATAAAACAATTTTTGCAGAGTTTGCTTAATTTGATACAAATTTGATACAAATATTGTATATTATATGGCACCTTTTTGCGACCATGATATTCATCGTTTCGGGCGACCTCGAAGGGACCTATCATCGGGTGGCAACAGACTATGATACTGGTGCCAAGGCTCTGCACAACAGGCCTTCTTCGGGAGTGGAGGCTTAGATCACAGAGGGTCGTGTAGGGAGATGTTGGAGTGGGAATGGTATGTGATTCTAGGATATTTTAAAGTATATGTTTCTGCACAATACTATCCGTAATCTTTTGTGAAAGAGCAAACATAAGAGTGCTGTGTGAAGGGTCAGAACTTTAAAGCAGATTATTTTGCTACCGTTTAATATTTTTTTTTAGAATGGCTTGCAGTAAATCTCATTGAAAGAATTGATTTAGTTATTGTGACATTTAGTTTGGCCAAATTAGTGGCTATGAGTTTGAGTCTATGTTGGAATCCCAACATTCCAACAAGAGAAAATTTATTTGAAGGAATGATTACTACCGTATATGATGAAGACATGAAAATGAGATGGCATCTAAGGATACTTCTCTGGAGGATGATCGAGTGTGTGTGTGCTCTGGCAGATGATGTACAGACCGTATGTTTGTTCCTGCGAGGAGATTAGCTTGACAGTCACCAAGATGCTCACGTAGCATGAGGAGGCATGTTTGGAAGGAGTTACCAAACCTTGATACTATGAACAGTGTGAATTTGTGTGATGATGGAGGATTGGATCGTAGAGTCCTTGATTATTGTTTTTGAAGGGAAAAATTGTGTTCTTCTTCATGTGGTCATGAATGCCTATGTTCGGATCATCATGAGTTGGAATACACTAAATTGAGTCCAGCTTTGGAATGGTTCTTCAACTGCTTTCTTATTAATGGACCCCGCATGCATTTAAGCCAGAACATTTTGGAAATAATCATTCTAAAAGAGATAGAAAAATTAATCCTGTAGTTTATGTTGTATTTTTCTGAATCATGTTTAAAGATTAGCTGAGAGTGCCTTATTGGTTTGAAGCAATCTCGTTAATGTATGTAAAGTTATTTTGTTAGAATTCATGATCAATAAATGATGTGACAAGCATGGAGTTCCAAGAAGTTATTTGAAAAGACAAGGATGCCTGTGATGTAGGAAAAGATGAGGTAATGAAGCAAAGAATAAATATGTTATGTAGGAAAACAAAGTAGATGTTTGTCTTGTTAGTGGGTGGGGCTTGTGTGAATAGACCTCCCTAACACAGCAATAAAGTTCAGATGGTTGTTGTAATGGCTATTATATGCACCTAAACTCCAAAATGTCGAAGCATGGAATGTAAGCTAGAAAGGCATTTGGAAAGTTCGTGGTGATCTTAAAACCACTTTGCAATGGTTACAAGCCCGAAACCACATTTTGTCACCCAGAAAGTGATGGTTTATGTGAGCCGTAAACCACACATATCGCCTTTATGGTCAAGCCTGTGGTGAGCTGAAAACAACATATAGAGCCTTAGTGGGTCGGATTGCCTTTGTGGCTGTGTGTACACCTGTGAGTTTTGTGCTCGTAGGAGCAAAACCGAGGACGTTCGGCCGCCGTCTCACATATCGGTGTGTTCAAGCACAAGAGGGTTTCCGCACACTTTTCTATCTCGGCGCCTGCGTCGAAAGTAACTGGCCTAAATCGTTAGCGATTGGTTATTTGGACATGACTATTTGGTCAGAAATGCGCCGATCTTTTTTTGTTTTGGAGGCTCGTACATGAAATTCGCCCGATGGTGGTGGATTTGTAGGTACATATATGTAGTGATAATGGCTGGAAAGAATCATGTATGCAAAGGACATCCCACAGACTAGCGGTTGGCAAAGTGGTTGGAAAAATTTTGCCATTATGGTGGATAGTTGTTTTATATGGACATCAACATATCCTTTCTTATGTTTGACCACAACCAGACTTTGTGAATTAACATCATGACAAGTAGTCATTAAAGGGGGAGTTGAAGACACTCCTACTTGTCTATGCTTGTAATTCTCATTGAGGAGCTTGTTCCCACACAATGGGATGTAGCTTAGAACTATATTCTTTCTCATTTTGTGTGGCTGAGAGAATCTCTCAACCACATTATTGTATGTCCAAGATAGAGTTCCCACTTTAGACTATTTCTTTATAAATATGTGTGTAACTTCTTTCGATTGATAATATAGAATTTGAACATAGTTTCATAGCATGATATTTTATCTAGTTCAACATTGTTATTTTAATTTAGAGTATTTTTTTTTTTGAAATTTTTTTCTTTTCAAAAACACCAAAGCTATGTTGGGGCTCACTACATGGGATTTGAATCTTCTGATCTACCTTGTATCAAATATTTATTTTCTTTTAAAGAAATATGCTTAACTATCAAACACATACATTTTTTTGTTTTTTTTGTTTTTTTTGTTTTTACATAATATATATATATATATATATATATATATATATATATTATTTAGAGTATTTTTTTCTTTAAATGGGCTCACTACATGGGCATTTAACTGGTGGTCACTAAATTCGACTCTGAATTCAAGTGGGCTTGAACGTAGGTCTATCTTGTGAACAAATATTTCACTAACTTTGAATTAACCAATTTAGCTTCCCCAAACACACATTCACTAATGTTGAATGCCTATCTTAACAAAAATTAAAAATAGTGTCACATATTCTTACATACCATATTAAAAAAGATAAAGAAAGAGAAAAAAAATCCAGTATATCAGCGCCACTAACATTTTTGAAAGTTTTTTTTTCCAAATGCAATCCAATCTTCATCAAGGTATCAAGATATCTACTTCCGGGAGTTTCTATATTTCTAAATATGATCAAAAGATACTAGTAAAATAAGTGATTTTCTGCTACACCTTTTTAACAATAACAATAAGAATACAACTTGATTTTTTATTTCTCCTTCCAATTTACAATTTTTGTGAGTACCCACATATGTGGAAAGAAGTGATTTTCATGAAATGGATTAGTTGTAACATTAATTTTAAACTGTACGCTCAACATAGTTATGTTTTGTTATCCTAATCTTAGAATCATCTAAAATGACAAAGACATAATATTTGAGATATGAATAATTCCATCGAAGGCCATCGAAAGAGGGGGAGCCTTGCCACCCTCAGAAATAAGCCCTAGGGGAGTGCATTTGATTTTTAGTTTCATGGGTATAGTATATGAGTGGGGAGGGTATTTTTTGATTGAGTTGTTTGCAATGGCTAGATTATGTATGCCTATCTAAGTTCATGATATGATTTTATTTTCAAATATAGCATAGTTCCTCTCCAACCATATACCCCAAGCCAATATTGGAAGGATTTTTTAATGATTTGATTTATGTTATTCTAATAGTCATTATGATTAACAATAATAAATATTTGGATTCTAGGAATCAAGAATGTCTAGTCTAGTAATGTAACAATGATTATTTCCTCAATGAGTTTCTAAACCCAAATTTCTTACATTCAAATAATTTTTGTTATTAATATATTTTTAAATGCACATCAATATTACTTAATCTTGCATTCAAATATTTTTTTTATCACTCAAATATTGAAATTTTATAATAGTTGAGATTGAATATATATATATATATATATATATATATATATATATATATATATATATATATATATATATATATATATATATATATATGAATTTGATATTTAAGCAAATTAGTTATTAAGGGTATTCTAATAGTTTATTTAATTCACGTATTGAAGTCATCACGATACCCAAGAAGAAATATTATATTTTTTACTTTTAATTATTTTATTTTTAAAGTTAGGATAAAATTATGTTATTTTCTTAAGGATAATTTTACTTATGGTTACTTAAATATTTTTTTATCACAACTAGTTGATAAAGTGATTGTAATGTCAACCAAGTTTATATTGACATTTTAGATTTCTTTTAATTAACACTATCCAAATATATATATTCATTTTTGTTTTTCTTTATACATGATTTTATTTTTCCAATCTAGAAAATATTCAATTTTTATTTTAAAAGGGCTATGTGCCAATTCTAATTTGAATATGGATGAAATCAAACATGTGTGTTATAGAATGTAACTCTCAACAAAATAATCATTTTAAATTGATGAAATTACAAGATTTGCTATTCACATTACACAATGTGCATAAGATGTTGAAATCATTTTTGAATTAAAAACCTTAAATTTTATTAATCAAAACTACAATTTTAGCAAAAATTATAACTAAACTCTACTAGTAGAGAACCAAGAAAAGTAAACAAAGTTAAAATGTTAAATATTTGTTTAAGACATATCTATAAAGGCAATATTTTTCTCCAATATTTCACAATCTCATTACAATAAACTAAGTTAAATTCAAAAAGTCATCTCTTTGTTGTGAAAAATTGCATCTCATGAGTGAAAAAAAAAAGAGAAGAAACAAGACACAAGTTATTGATGTTTCCCATTTTAAATTAACACGCACTATTTCATTGTTTGATACCTTTTATAACAATAAAAGATTGTACTTTCAATATTTACCCTAAATGAAACACCTACCCAATCACTTATTATTATGCTTTACCATGCCAAGTTATCATTATATTTCAAAAGATCTATCCAACAAATCCCTCTGCACTCTAATAAGCTAGCCTAAACAGCCTAGAACAAAATTCAAGTTGATGGTAAATATTAATCAGTCATTCATGTCATCCACTTGACCCAGTGGAGAACTAAGTTTTAAAATCAACCAATCATGTTCTATCAATCTCAGCATTTATAATTGAAATTTTTGCATGACATCAAATCATGTCAAGATAGAGTAATTTAATAAGTGGAAAAACTTAAAATTTTGAGTGATCTTTATACATGGCATCAAAAACATGTAGAAATGGAGTTAATATGTGAAAAACTTAAAATTTTGTCTAAACTTTTTAAGTTAAAATTACAGTATGATTTTTTTTTCTAAAATATATTTAAAAATCTCTAAACAAAAGTTTTTAGGGTTAAAAGGAAGAAAATTTCTACCAATAAAGTGAAACTATACCCCCAGTGTAACTTACCAAATTTAGGAAAAATCTTCTAGCATAGCAAATGAATTTTTTCTTTTATTAACTAATCCTTTAAGAATCATTCTAACCACCTAAGGTATATCAACCCAAATCAACCTTCTAATAATAAGGTAATTGTATCATTTAGTATCTAGTTAATTATTTAGCATAATTTTCAATTAGACCACATTTTTTTAAGAATGAAGACAATAAAGATTTTTAATATTGAACAAGATAAAACAAAGAGTTCCTCATTGTAACATGCAACCATAAAAAATTGAATGTAATTTTTATTGAAAAGAAGCATATTGCCTAAGTCTCTGTGAAATATGATATAAACTTTGAAATATTCCAAAGAAACATTAAGAATCTTAACTAAAAATGACACATATGTCAAAACTTTTATTGTAAATCGAACTTGGTCAACAGGATGAACTCATTGTTTGAAAATAAATTTTTGACAAAACTAAAGTATGAATAACATATAAAAAAATTCCCGACGGAAATGTGAAGAAGTTACACTTTTTGCCCTTTTTTGAGAAAAAAATTTATTTTTCGTTCTTCAACTTTCCGCAAAACTATAACAATTTTTCTCGTAGAATTTTCATTTTGCAATAAAAATAAAAGTTGTGAGAAATTTGTTAGATTTCTATTACTTATTTTTTAATTTTTTTTTATGCAAATTCTTGATATGTCAACTTAGCGTTTCTTTTGAGTGTGTGTTTCTTAACAATCAAAGCGATTCATAAGTAATGTTATGATTTAACAAGTTGTATTCATTGAAAATTCTGTGTTTTTGAAAAAAAAAAATGTGTTACAACAATCTAGAGCTTAAAGAGTCTACTTTGTTTTCGCCATTACAAAGCCAATGGATGCATATCATAATTACTAGAATTTTTTGAACCTGTCCAATACGAAAAACTCATATTTTGATATGTTTCATGTTGCAAGAAATTTCCTTAACATATAAGTTATAAACTAAAACTAAAAGGCTACCCATTAGAGACAACGGACCAATGTAATGCTCAATAATTTTTTCAAATTTTTTTACAATGTATTTTGGGAGATAAAATTTTGATTTCTGATCAATCACAATGACCCTAGAATTGTTTGCACTCATTTTATTAGAAAATAATTAAAATTATTAAACGTTTATGAAATTCCATAAAAGTTATATTTCCGCAAGTAGATTCAATTCTGAAAATTCTTGTCTTGGTTCCAGTGTCAGCTAATTAACAATCTTTCATGGAGTTTAATCACTCAAAGTTTATACAACTGTATTTAGAGCCTATTTTTTTGCGTAATTGATGACGTTGCTAGTCTCGCCCAATCCTTAGTAAAGTTTGGCCGAACTATGTTTTCCGCTTAAGACCACAATCTAACGTTCATTAGTTCAAATTTTAACTTTTTGATCAAAAGTTCGTCGAATTATTGCATAACCTCCGTCGACTCGGAGAGTTTTGTGGAGCCCCCATTAAAACACATTTCGTTGCGTCAACATAAATTGGCGAATGATTCATACCTTGCATTTCGCACACTTCTTCTCATTTTACAAAGATCTTGTTTTGAGTTCAAAAAAATTTCTTCAAAGTTTGACTTAAGAGCATTTTCAAGCGATTTAACAATTTTCGCTTAAAGACTTTTTTTGGAGGACATTTCTTAGAGGCGGCGTGATTTTGGTGAAAATTGTAAAACAATTCTTGGACACATAGTCTCAAAAGACATTTCTTGGAGGTATGTACGTGTTTTGAGTTGAAGTAAATCTTTGATTCTGTTTCATTTTTATAAGACATTTTTTCTCTTAATTTTTTAAAGTAAGTGTTTTGGATTGAATATGTATTTTTTGCAAAAACATTACACCGATTTTTTTTTAAATTAAATCTTTTGTGATATTTTTTGTACCGAGTTATTTCTTCAATTTTTGAAGGAAATTTTTAACTTCATACCCTATTACAATGGGAAATCTAAGAAATTAAAGTAGAAAAATATGATTGAAAAAGAGACCTCTAGTGACACGAGAGAAGAGACCAGACAACTTTCACAAAAGAAAGTTAGAAGCCTTCAAATATCAAGAGGAAAATCAACCCTAAGTAGAAATTGAAGAAGGTATGTAAACAAATATTATGATCTAATGATATATATTTAAAATTTTCTAATGTAAATTGTGTTTAATTTTTACTTGATGAACTAGTTTGCAAAATATTTACTAATGTAAATGTACAAAGAGATATTCTCTAAAAATATTGAAGAAGAAAATCAACCTCAAGTAGAAATTGAAGCTAGTGTAATAAATGTAAATATTATGATCTATTGATATATTTTTTAAAATTTCAATGTAAAATGTGTGGTGTTTAATTTTTATTTGATGAACTAGTTTGAAAAATATTTTGTCTAATGTAAATGTGCATAAAGATATTCTCAAAATATTGAAGAAGAAAATCAACTCAAGTAGAAATTGAAGTGGTGTATGTAAATATTATGATCTATTGACATATTTAAAATTTTCCCTAATGTAAAATGTGAAGCGTAATTTTTATTTGATGAACTAGTTTGAAAAATATTTGTTTAATGTAACAGATGCAGATACTCCTCAAAATATTGAAGAAGAAAATCAACCTCAAGAAGAAATTGAAGCAGTATGTAAATGTATATATTATGATCTATTGATATATTTAAAATTCTTCAATATTTATTGACATATTTATTAATTTAGTGATTTATTGAATATGCACTATTTTTCGAATATGTAAAGATGAAATCACCATCGATAATGAGATGTTAGAAAATGTCGACACTCACACACATGGAGATAAAAACTCGACCATATTATACGATGATTTGTCGACCGTATTTTTGGAAAAGTATTTCTTAAATGAGCCAGTGACAGTTCATGCTCAAATTTTGAAACGTCTCCTATCATCAAGGAAATTAAAAGAAGCGACGACACTATTGGGTATTCAAAATCAACCAAAGATAAAAAAATGAAGGAAGAGGTGATAAAAAAATATGAGAAAGCATAAAGTCAATTAAGAGATCACAGAGCAAAGATGTTTCAAATGTACGTAGAGGAATATAGATGCAATGGTTTCACCAAGTACTCAAGAGAATCATTTGACAATATCTAAAGGACGAGCACCGGGAACTCGTAAAACTTCCGTAAAAACATCGAAAATTTCGAATCGCAACAGATGTAAATGATGAACTCGCTTGTTGGAGAGCTATTTGTAGGCAACTACACAAAGATAGACTTGAGAAAATGTTAAAAAAATAATATATGAATATTGAAGAATAATTGTTTCTACCAACTGCAAGATATGGATGCGAAAGAAGAATAGCACCTAAATAAATACGAAGAACATGAAAAACATCTCTGGAAACCACTCGTATAGAGTTATTCAACAAGTTCAAAGAAGAATTCAACAAATTCAAGCAAGTACCACTCACCCTTTATTCAACAAAAACCATGGTATGTAAAACTCAACATCAAGACGTTTAATTTGTTGCTGGCAAAGTATCATGTGGAATTTGGAGTTATATTATGACACATTCCTTGATTTCAAAGAGAACATTATGGAAGGATTCACCTCCTTCCACTATCCGTGTGAATTCATATCTCAAATTCTGGTGTAAAAGAGAAAGGAAAGAACTATTTTACAAAAAGAACAAAGTTGGTGGCAAAAATGCGATGATTGTGAAATTCTGACTAAAATTTCCAAACAACTATCGTATTGACATAAAAATGATCAACCATTGTCCAACATGACAAAGGAAATGAAGATATGAATACATTTTATACCCATTCAAGGTGTTATGTTAAAAGAATTGGAATTACGAGAAGACGCAAATTTTTCCGATAGACTTTTTGAGAAAGTTTGGAGGCAGAAATTTACGAATACACGAAGTATTCTGGTGTAGAGCTCGAAGTACAAGACTTGTTATTCAAAATCTTCGTGAAGTTTTTCCACCAGGGACCATTTTCTTGTCGTTGATTGATTCGCAAAACTACACATTTGTTCCATGCAAGAAATTTCAGAGTGAATACTATCATTCCCACTCAAGTTCCATGCTCGCTCCATATTCTATAGACACGTCACAAAATTTTGATCATATAGAAAAGCACGCAGTGAAAAATCGACATATCATTAAAGAATATCACTTTATATCGTTGACGATTTTACACATGATACATGTTTTGTACAACATTTTTTTGGGAAGAATTTATGATTCATTGAAAAATCGTGGAATAACATTCAATGAACATTGGATATGGCCGATGGATGCGTAGGTCAATTCAAATCGTACGATCATTATTTTGGTTTTGTTGTCTTCATAAGAAAACCTTTGCATTAAACATCATGGAATTTCTTCGGATCGGCCATGGAAAAGGAGAACATGACAACAGTAGGAGCATGTACAAAACGAGTACTTCTCAAGATATCAAATGAACCACTCGCACACCGACTTCTGTGAACACCGAAGAAGTTGTTCAATGGTATTCGTCGCTCTAAGCTACGAGAAAAACCCATCAACAGAAGCTACAGTACATTCAATTTAATTTATATTGGAAATCTAATTTTAAACATTGTACATTTATCATGTTGATTATTTTTAATTGTATTTTGATATCATATTTACAAATTCTTTTTTCTAATTTTCCACATAAATGCTCATATTGGAATCAAGACGTAGATAGATCAATTGGAAATGACGTTGAAACAATAAAAGGGACCTAAAATTGCATTCAATTCAAACAAAGTTGGGTTCGCAAATGTGTTTTCATTGGATAAAAGAAAATATTTTTGTTTTTGTGATGTTTGCATAGACAACACAAAATCCAATGACATTTGTGAAAACAAATGTATGTGAACGATTGGAAATATACAAAGCTAAATACAAAGGGAAAAAATGTCTGCAATGTTCGAAGAAATGCTACTGTGAGGAAACTACAATATCATCCGATGGCATCGAGTTTCTCCCATCTTGCTAGAGAAGGTACATTTGAATTACTTTCTAATGATTTAAAGATCTAGAAATAAATTTAAAATACATAATTAAATGTTAAATTTTTATTTTATCAGGCAGGATTGCCGTAATTGCACCTATCAGACAACGATGAAAATGTATATTATTTACGTAATGTAATGAACGAAAATGAAATTATTAAGCAAGATTATAATGATCACGGATTTCGTGCGATGACAGTAGGGTTCATTATACTCAAAGGTTATTTTTTCTGCATAAACTCATCGCGGAGACTTTGTTTACTTTTGAAGACTATGAACCGATTCCATAAGTTGTCAATATAGTCACTTGTCTGGTACAAGACGGACAAAGTTGATAGAAGTTCAATCAAAGAAAATCGAAAATTAAGAAATGGAAAACGTCAAATTCCGATCATGAACGGATTATTGAAGATGGAATTCCATTAGATTTTTTTTATATGTCCAACAATTTATTATCTTTTGGATTAAATATAAGTTTTAGAACTTCAATACTCAACTAAAAATTGAGTTTCTTATGTTATTTGTGGTTTGCACATGTTACAAATTGTTTGGGTACAAGCACGTGCTCTAGTATCAACTGAAAGTAGTTTTTCTATACATGTGCATTGATGAAAATGTTATATGTATTGGGATATATATATTCTAGAATGAAATTAATTGTTATTTTATATTAATTGTTCTTTTATATGTTTTCCGACCGCATGGTACAAATTATTTCACCTTATTTTGTAAGGTCAGATTCGGTCCTCATATGGCTTCCAGCCCATGTGGACGAGATAATAAGTAGTTGTCCCCACTTGCCCGAATCTTAGCGTTTACGTACAATTTTACTATTTATACGACATCTTACATGATGTCCCAGCTGTGAAGGACAGATTCTCTTTTGTTTCAAGTTTCCGTAAAAGTTGTCACCGAATGACCTACTAGGATATTATAAATACTAGCTTAGCATCATTTGGCATTCGGAAAAATTCTGAAAGTCTTCTGGACCGCGAATCAATTTAAAGTATCATTCACCCTAGGGAGTGTAAAATATTCAATGTAGGTTGGTGACGATGCTCACTCCTAGCTTTCACAGCTCCAATGACCAATTCTTTAATGAATTCTAATGCACTAGACCAAAGTTATGGACCCACTTGGTTTTCACCCAAGAAATTCCCAAGGTACTCTTCACCTTGGCCTCAAAGCTACAATGGAGTTATAGGAAGGTGGAAGAATTTTTTTTTCACTGATAGGAATTTGGTCACATCCCTTATCTCCCCTTATCAAAAAGTTCCTATCTACTACATTATCCAGCGTGTACTCAAGATCACTATTTCGTAATTAGAATATCACAATATCACAAGTTCTCACAAAAATACTGAATGCCATTACGACACCTATCTAACAATGGGGAGCTCAAACCTAGAAAGCTCTTTGTCCCTAATAATAATGTGTTTAATTTAGTCTTTTAGGTGAGGGATTAGTGAATCTTGTTTTTACATACAAAAATAATTAATTGTTTAATTCCACAAATTTGATTATTCACCAAAATACATGTCATATCCACTATTTGTCTCTCCTACAAATTCCCATTATTTTATTAAAATATATGATTTTATCTCGCCCAACTATCACATGTTCCTAAATTTACTCCTAATTGTTCCCTATGCCCTAAATCTACTCCTAATTATTCCCTATGTTGATTTTCCCTTACTTATTTTTAGAAAGTTATTTTCCTAGATCCATCATAAATATGGATTCATCAAAGATGCAGAGGATCAAATATCTAGAGGTGCAAACCCTTTTTTGAGTGCAAACTGAGAGTTGGCTTGCACCCCGAGAGATTTGATCCTCTCGGCGCTTGACAGATCCGTAGTTAAGATGGATCTAAGTTGGTTTCAGCTAAAAGGCAACCATGAAAAGCTATCGATAATATGAGAACGATGATTAATTTTATCAATAATATGTAAATACATCTAATATTAATATAACCATTTTAACATGCTAAATATGTTTGAGATTTATCAAGTCATTTTAATTTTTAAATTTTCTTAGTTACCTCAATTTGTTGAGATGATAAATATTGTAGAATAACTTTAATAATGGAAAATGATCAAATAAAATTTTTGAATGCAAAGTGACAATGTAATAATATTGAATGATAGAATGTGAATAATTAGAATGTAATCAATACAAATAGCATTTATTGTGATCAATCTAAACTATTTTCTTCTTCTATTCTTATTGTCACCCTTATTAGTTTTGTCATATCTTTCCATATCGATTATATTAAAAGAAAGTGAAATCATAAATCATAAACTATTTAAATATTTAGCCCGAACTCTCGTAGTAAACACCATACCCCGTTACCTCGCTCTCCAACATTATTAGGTTTAATTATTATAACACAAAAATTGTTCTACATTGTCAATAATTTTTTTGCGCTAATCGAAATCAATGAACACTATTAATCCAATGACTTTACAAGTAATGTACCATCATACATGCAATTATATCAAATCGAAACTCAACATATACAATGAAATCAATGGGGATTGTCTTGTTACAAGTAACATTTCAATTTACCACATGTGCAAATGTAAGTTGCAACCATCCAAAACTTCGGTTTTAAAACCTTTTGATTATATATTCTAACATTAAAACATTAAACATTTAAAGTTAATTAAATATCACATGCAAAAATCTAGATTGAAACCATCCAAAACTTGAGTTTTAAAAACCTACACAAGGACAATTATAATTCAACTATCCAACAAAAACATTTAACATTAAATATCACATGCTACATATGTAGTTCGTATGACAACATTACTTCACATTTTATTAAAAAGATGAAAACCATCCAAAAAATTAAATAAAAAAAATTAGCATAACAATGTAATAAAATATGTCCAAAATTGTAAATCTCACTTTATATCAAATTTGATTTAAGTTTAAATAAATTTTAAAACCATCTAAATTTTAAAATCAAATCACTGTAGAAATGATGTCCATCAAATGGAGGATTCAGCTTTGGGTCTCACCATGTTCTATCCCGTGAATAGGAAATTTAATATACACAATGCACGTGTACTTGAATGAGAATATATACATCTAGAACTTCATGTAAAACAAAATATAACAAAAAAATCATTCAATACCCTTAAGGTTCCTCCATTTGATGAATGTGTTCTCCTACATGAACATCTGTAAATCGTACAATGTACATGTATAGTTAAAGATATATATATATATATATATATATATATATATATATATATATATATATATAATTTAATATTATTGAAAATAGTTTATATATGTATACGTGCATTTTCATTTTATAAAGTTTTAATTTATATATATATATATATATATATATATATATATATATATATATATATATATAATTTATATAAATTAAAAACTTTCAAAATTAAAATGTACATATATATAAACTTATTTTCATAATCTTTAAAAAAGGAAACTAAAGACAACTTGTTCAAATGTCAGATGTTCCTATCTCCGTCACAGAGTCCCTAGATTAAAGAAATTTTCTCTATAGGAACCTAAATTCAAAAAATTTTTAAATAACTCAAAATATAGATCTCTCTCTCTCTCTCTCTCTCTCTCTCTATATATATATATATATATATATATATATATCTAATTTTAAATGAAATTTTTTGAGGTAGAATATATATATACATATATATATATATATATATATATAGAAATTTTAAACATAAATTTTAAAGTCCCGTAAAAAATTGTTCATACTTGTGCCTCATCTCCCAACGAAGAAGAAGGTATATCTTCCCATGAAGAAGAAGGTACCGCCATCCTGAAAAACATCAAACGGAACCTGTGACCATAAAAACATTTTATCAAATATATATATACATACATGTACATGTGTGGCAAAAATTATTTATTTTAGAGTCACTTAAAACATCAACATACATAAAAGCAACATACTGTGATGGTCGCACCCATTCGCATCGTTTAACCGGGGGTCCCTAACGTAATATTAACATTTTCATCATGTACTGCGTTCCGAGAACTACAAATAGTGTTTTAACATATAATCATACATTTTATAGATTAATGTACACATACAAATAATGTATATATGTACATACACATGTAGTTATTATTAAAAATTGTACACATGTATATGTAAAAACAATTCCAAACCCTAAGGTCACTAACACATACCGTTCGATGTCCCTTTCCTCATGAAAAATTAGGTCTTTCATAGACGTATTGTGACACTTATTGTATATGTTCGGAGATCTTCAACATTCATGTTGTAAATATCCTCAAAATACAACAAACAAAAATTGGCAAGTGCATTTTCAATGCTCTTTTTCGATTTAAACAAAGATCGACTCCACTAATCCGCTATGAACATTGTCGATCATAACATTCTTTGCTTTTGACTTATTTGAGAAGTCACATCCATCTATGATCACAGGGTTTCGACTGAAATGGTCGACTCACCAATGGCGGTTTGGTATAGGTGCACCCATATCTCACTTAGCGTCCTTACATTGATATAATCGACCTTCTCCCGAGCTGTTGCACCGAAGGAAGGTCATTGTAGTCGGTTTCATACCAAAATTTTTTTTTGCATAAAACATTTGTGCAAAACAAATGTTAAACCTCATCGTTCCATGGAAGCCTTTCCAAAGGCTGCAGTAAGATGTCGATCACAATAAATAACCAGCCTTGTCCTGGTGTGCTTGAAATATCGCACCTTCAACTTTTTTTCTTTTTGGCCCTTCCTTATAATTAAACATTGACTTGGCCTCTCGCTCTGTAACTTTTTGTTTTATGTCCTCATTTATCAAGACCTATCACCTGCTTCTTTCTCTTTTCACGCTCTACAAACTAATCACCGTTGGCCCCAAATTTTTGTACACCTTTACCATTTCACCCAATGAATGTGTAACTATTTCAAGGCTTTGTCAGCTCTTAGCAGTAGAGATGAAGCCATGAGATCTCTGTAATTTTGCATGAAGGCTTTCACACCTTTCTAAGGTATCTTACCATGTTGGTTTCCCATGATATATCAATAATCTCACTGGATAAGTCAGGTGGTCAAGGACAACTCTTCTTCTAGAAATGAAGTAGCTGCCCCCAAGGCCTATTTTGACCACTGTGCCCTAACATTTTCGTCCGATCAATACATATAAAATTTCGTATATTAAAAAAACACGCAAAAAAATTTGGTACAAATTTAATGAAAAATATTGAAATTGATGGGCAACCTTGATGTTGTTAAGCGAATATCTTCCAACATGACCCTCTCAAGAACCAAACCCGGCATCAGACGCCGCCGGGGTAACCGGCATCGACAAGAACTCGTTGAGGACCCACATCCGTTGATTGGCCTTCGGGGAATAAATATCACCCCCTTCCCGCAACCTCGGCCACGATCGATATCAGGGGACTGGCTGAACCTGGCCACACCTGGATGGAGCAGAAACCCCTCTCTTGCCTCCTAAAAATTAAAATATGAAACTTATTAACAACTAATTTCACTCACAAAGTTAATAAAAAAATCAATTCCATATGTACACACATGTATGGAGATTTAAGATTATATTTAAATACCGTGGAATATCCTCCGATCCCCGAACTCCATAAGGATTCACTGATCTTTCGTTCTTCATCCTCCATGATATATATCTATTGGTCGACATTTCCACAAAATAGATTTCAAAAAAAAATCAATTTGTAATTTAGTGTACACAAATTATGTAGAACACAACTTTTAAAGCAATAATTGATCATGTGTAACTAAATTTAATCGAAAAAGATATTATAAAATGATAAGTTCACCAAATTGCGCTTTACATGGTAACAATACCTCTCATATAAAATTTACTACGATACACTCTTTAGTTTTGTGGAAGAAATGACATACGTAAGGTTTACCTTTAAAGTTGTTGTGTTTTACGGATATTAAAATGAAGAACTTCTATTTAGATCCATTCTTAGATTGACTATAGGGGCATTTACTAGATATGTCACCTTTCATAAAAGATGAGATCCGTAGGCTACCTGCTCTTACGTACCGCCTATAGAACTTGTAGAAGTAAACACCAGAGGCATTAACAATATCAAAGAACGTTTTCATGCTTCATACATGGGAATGTGTCTTTCTCACGCAAAAAAATAGTTCAAGGTAGTTAATCTTCATAGACATGTCATCACCAATCAAGTCAATGTGATCATTCCAACTTATTTTTTATGAAACAGTTTAACTCTACAACCTATTGATGGAGTTGAATAGGAACTAAGTTGAAAGGCTTTTATAAAGGACAAAGTAGTAACACGCTACTAGGTTATGCCAACAAATAAAGTGGGAGAACAAGTCATTTATAAGTTGTCCAATTAGGTGTAACACCAACTTCACCCATTTCCTCACAAAAGCTTCTCTCTTAGTTACAAATGTCTTCCACCTTATTACCCGATATTTTTCTTAATTTCCCAAGGATTCCTTGATTTTTTTCTCCTACCATCTCTCTCTCACTCCCCAAATTATTGCCATCAAACATGCCCTAATATGATCTAGATCAATGTTTGCACCATACTTAGAACTTTCATTGTCACGAATTGAAATTAGAGTCATGTATAACAGAATGCTTACTAAGTGGCTCTTACTTGGACAATATCCCGAGATGAGTTTGACATGATGGTCATATGAGGTTGGAAGTTACTTGTAAAATTTTTCTTAAATTAAAAAACAGAGCAAAAATGTCATTTTCGATCATTTTTTATTAGCTTCTACATAACAATGTTATCACAATTGTAACACAATCATGTTCCATGAGCATGAACGAGGAAAGTTTAAGACAATGTATGTTAAATTTGTATCTATTTAGCAAAAGAAGGCTATGACACAAGGTCCATGCTAGAAAAAATTATGCAAACAAATGGATATCTCCTTTCATCTACACCTTTCACCATCTTATTTCCAAGTGAAAATGGGAATTTTTCACATTTTGAATGCCATTACCATGTAATTTGGTAGCCTGCTAGCTAGACCTATCACAATTAATATGTTGTCATACCAAACTATTTTCTTGCTCAACTCAAAGGACTATGACTTTCTTCACACTCGCTACCATATAATATTCTAATTGTACATGTCACACAAAGTTGGGGGTTCTAGGTTCACACCTAATAGGTAAAAGTTACATATTTTATGTCATTGTGGTCCTTAAATTTGGAGGTGTTCCACTTGGAAAAGTAGGATTAAATATGGATGAAAAATATTTGTTTTAACTTTGATAGAATTTCTTTAATCATCAATTTCTTGCATTTACATCATGCTAGCTTTGCTTAGAGAAGAAGTATTTAGGAGGAGAAACTGAATTTTCTCGACTTATATTTGGCATTGAAGTTTGAAATAGTAGTTTTGATGACTTATTGATAACTTATTAGTGGAATTTGATGCACACAATATTGACTTTGAAGATGTGGTTTAAAAGATGTTGGGGAAGAAGTTGTAGATTTTGGTGTTGTCACAGTATCGTTTTGTTGTTGGACTTGATCAAGACATGTAATTTAGCTTATGGGAGCAGAGCTGAAGACCTTGAAGAGGTTTTAGATTTTTTGTTCTCACCGAAGGTTTTTGTCTAGTTTTGTTTTCAGCACCATCATTTTCAGGACATTTTTGGTGAATAGATTCTTGACTCGATGAGAGGATATGATACCTTGAAGAGGCTACATCTTCTGGTGACGTCACTAATTGTTTTCTATTATTATGTCGACAAACATCTTGCTTAGGCGAGGCAAGTCCACATATATTGCATGGCTTTATGGGACAAACCAATATGTAGAAATATTCACTTGGTTTAAATAGAATTGATAGAAGAATGACTTAAAATGACCTTAGTGTCTTCTCGCTCTTAGAGCTCAAATTTTTAGAAGGATTTAAGTATCCACCCTTCAAGAATCACTGGAAGAGGTTGATAAAGAATATAGAAGGAAATTTGTAAGCATGAGCTCTATTATTTGACTTGAGAGTCGTGTTCGTTTGAAGAGGCATGTTTTGTCGATTTGTGTTTGGTTGATGGTTTTTGTACACCAATATGTAAGAGTACATGGAGATATTCACATGATGTGAATTTTTTTTTTCAAGGAGAAAAAAATGATATGTCGCCTAGCCATGTTTTTGCATGATGTGTTTTCAGCTTGATGGTTTTGCTTGTGACAAGACGTCAAGCAATATTTTGCAAGGTCCACTTCTGATACGAGAGCCTCTCATGATTACAACCTAATCATGAGAATCAAATGGGAGCATCCTTATTTTGAAAAAAATAGATTCCCAAGCTACCTAGGACTCAAACCATCATTTTTAAATTTGAAATATTTTATGGTGTGTTGTTTCAATGCCTGAACCTGCTAACCCTAACATAAATTGTTTTATTCTTTTTTGCAGGATTTAGTTGGTTATATTAAAAGTCAGCTTGAATTCAAAATTCTTGGCTTAGTGGCATGAAACCAAACATATTGTACATATTAAATGAGGAATTCCGTCCTTAATCATTTCTAAATCACCCATATCAAGAAAACATGTTTTAAAAGAACATACTTTGATACATAAACATTCTTAGTTTCAAATATTATAAGATTATAGTATAATATTATAAGATTGGATTTAATCATATTATTTGCTTATTATATTTTGATTCTTATAGAGGAAAATGAAAGAATCAACTTTAGAGGTCATTTTAATGGTGGGGAGAATTGGGGTCTAAAACCTTTGGAGTCATTTTGAGGTCTTAAAGACATTTGGTGGGTCAAACGATTATCCCTTAAAGTCACGAAATCTTCGGCTATTATTCTACACTTAAAGACATATCCAATGGTGCAAGAAAAACATCAAATGAAGTTCATTCAAAATTTATGCCTTTAGTAAGTTGACCTATGCTGACCATGTCATGGTACGAGAGAATGACATTTTAGCCCTATTACTCATGCATGGAAAGCTAGCTACATGTGGAATTTTAACAAGACTCTAAAAGGTCTAAAATCACAAACCTCGTTAATGTTGGGCGAATCAAATATTACACCTAATTGGCTACTGCGTTAAATACTTGGCCACTAGAGTGAATAAGAGTTCCATTCAGGTTATTGTATTTTGTTCCATAGTTGAAAATACAACTAGGAGTGTGAAGTTAGAGAGAAAAATGCATGGTTAAGTTTTTATGGCAACCTTACACGCCAAAATTCTTAGCTAACTCTAGAGAGACTACCTTCTTTCTTGTACCTCACATATTTTCCATACCGCAAAGAGAGAGTAGAGCATGTTTACATTTTAGTGTTGTTTTTCTCCCATATGATTTCCTAGGGAAAAAGGAGTCTAGAGCATCATTACTCTTTAGGTTGTCGACTCTACATAGATTCATAGGAAAATAATTGTATTGATTTTTCTAAAGATATATGTATGTGTTTGTTTCATTATGTTCTCTATTTTTTACGTTGTGTTTCATTATGTTTATATTTCTTACATTTATGCCCTCCTATTTTTCTTTCCAATCAAGGTTTATAAAGGTCATGTGAGAAGCAACATGAGACCTTGGAACAATCATTTTCATTATCTATATGGAAGGCAAGCATTATATAATTTTAAGCTTATACTTATGTAGTTTGTCAATTTTTATCATATATTTTTTGGTAAGGGTAAATGTTTTTTATCTATAGTACAAGTCATGAGTTCCCCAATTTTACCTTATATGTAAAGCATGATTCTAGGATTACCACAATTTGAACTTGGTTTTTGTCAGATGATGCCCCTGGTTCAATCTAGACATAAGTGATGATGGTTCTCTCCAAATCAACCTTGCAAGGTATCCTCATTAAATTTATATAAATATTTCAAATTCATATTTTTTCATAAAATTCTAGGAATATTAGAAGAATTGTGAAAAGTAAGATAACCATCTCAATATTCCCACCATAATTTATTTATAAAAGATAAATTTGTAAAACTTTCGGTAAATAATGGCCGTTATCAATTAATTAAAAACATAATATATAATTATAAATAAATTTTAAAAAGTCAAACTAGCCAAATGACTAGTTTGATTGTACTTACATCTATTTAAACTTATTGACTTCATCTAATCTCTCACTTAGTCCTCGATGACAAACCACATTGGTTGGTTCGAAATACATCGACAATGTTCCATTGCATGTGAAAATTACCTAAAGAGATTTTACATAATTTTATATGGATCATAGAAGCGGAGATTCTAAAAGACAATTCTGAAACTTAATTCAATTAACTACTTTCACACTTATGGTTTTGGTATTATGTTTAATAGTTATAAAGATTAATTTTGAGCCTTAACTCAACTATTGCAATGTTTATGGTTTTATATTATGTTTAACAATGATAACTTCAAGTGATCCATCGTAAGTTGCATCCACAAGAAAGAATACATATATATTTAGAGGTGATTCAAGAGATATTTGCCTACATAATTTGCAATCTCTTTATTTGTCGTTGGTTTAGTAGGTTTGTACTTCATCATATTTATGTTATAACAAAGATCACCGAAAATCGTGGTATGTTTGATTATTCCTTGACCATTTTGGATAGCTCTTTCTACCAAGCATCACAGCAATCAGGTGAGATAATATAGTTTCATTGCTAATTAATCCTAGCGATACAACTTCTTTGTTGGGCAATATTTGGGTGCTTGAGATCCGGTGTGCCAACATTATTTTTCTCAAATGTTCTTTGCATGATGTCTTTAAACATATTTTGAGCAACATGTGATTGATGATGAACATTATCCCATTGTAATTTTTCCTTTAATTACAATTGAATAATAACGAAGAAAAAATTTCATTTTCTAACCTCAACAAATTCCCCACAATTGGAGGAATCTTAGATAAATTATAAGGTACTTGTCCGTATTAAATTAATGTAGATAGGAAACAATTATTTCATTTCAAAAATGAATAGTGGCCCAAAACTACGTGGATGGTTGAAATGGAATTTGAATTTAACAAACACACAAATATTGGCTAATTAAATGCACATGTATGTATTATTAAAGCTATATTTATTTATGGAATGATAAAAACATTGTTTCAACATTGATAAACAATTATGGTAATCCAACAATTTCTACTTAGATGTGAAGGTGATGGTCACACCAAAAATTGAGTAGAATTGCGTATGCAACATGTGGTGCTTCTCAAGGATACCTGTATACAATGGAAATGGAATGGTGCTTACAGGAAGGCTATGAAATATATGGTTATGCTTCACCGCATAAAGACCCTACAATTGTATACAATGTAACATAATTGTCATTTGGGTGGAAGCACATACAAGGAACTATATCATTTTTTTTGATACCTAACTCTGATTCATTTCTTTATTTGATTAGAAAATGACAATAACCTACGAACATATTTGAAAATATTTAGAAGGACCAAGAATAATCAATATTAGGAAGGAGTGGATGTATAGGCAAGGAATGACCAATGACTAATACATAAACACACAAACACACACACACGTAGATAAAGAGAGACGAATATTCTCTATGGCTTAAATTAAATTAGATTTTATATACAGATGAATACGAATAAGGAGCATAGATGGAGATAAGATAATTAAGAAAGTGCTTCTAACTCATTTTCATGCCATTTTAAGAACTTCCATTGAAATTGAAACATGTACAAACATATCCATGTGGTTTCTTGTCCTCTTTAAGTTCACACCCTTTCAACCCATGTTATCTATTTCTAACTTCGTGTCAAACCAAGTGTATGTATCCATGGGTCTACACTTAACAAACCTATTTCATACACTTTGTGTTCATGTGATATTAAAGAAAACATTATTTACTAGAGAAATCAATAAATTAAATAATCTCATACTTCCATGATGTGAGGTTGTTTTCCATCGCTACTATTATAATTCCTAGGTTGAACCTTTCCACCTTTACATGTGGAAACTAGTACACTTATAGATTTGAACCCAGAAATTCGAAAGGCACATACAAACACTTCATTTCCATGATGATCTTCAATTTAGCTTCCCTAGGGGGATGATATTAGACAACACCTTTATTAACACTAAATATTAATGAAAACCTCCCAAAATCCTTTTGTTTAACCTCCCTACCAAACATATTGTACATATTAAATGAGGAATTTCGCTCTCCCAATCATTTGTAAATCACCCATATCACCAAGAAAACATGTTTTAAAAGAACATACTTTGGTATGGGAAAGACCTTAGGTTTCAAATATTATAAGATTGGATAATATTATAAGATTGGATAATTATATTATTTGTCATATATTTTGATGCTTATAGAGTGAAAAAAACTGAAAGAATCAACTTGTAGGGTCATTTTAATGGTGGGTGGAGAATTGGGGTCTAAAACCTTTTGGAGTCATTTTGAGGTATTAAATGACATTTCTGGGGGTTAAACGATTATCCCTTGTGCTGAAATCTTGACCATTATTCTACACTTAAAGACATATCCAATGGTGCAAGAAAAACATCAAATGAAGTTCATTCAAAATTTATGCCTTTAGTAAGTTGACCTATCATGTTGACCAGGTCATGGTACGAGAGAATGACATTTTAGCCCCATTACTCATGCATGGAAAGCTAGCTACAAGTGGAATTTTAACAAGACTCTATAAAAGGTCTAAAATCACAAACCTCGTTAATGGTTGACAGAGTCAAATCTTACACCTAATTGGCTATCACGCTATGTTAAATACTTGGCCACTAGGAGGAATAAGAGTTCCATTTTGTGTTATTGTATTTTGTTCCATAATTGAAAATACAACTAGGAGTGTGAAGTTAGAGAGAAAAATGTATGAAGTTAAGTTTTTATAGCAACCTTACACGCTAAAAGTCTTAGCTAACTCTAGAGAGATTACCTCTTTCTTTGTACTCTCATATTTTCCATACCAGAAAAGAGAGAGTAGAGCATGTTTACATTTTAGTGTTTTTTTTCTCCCATAAGGATTTCCTAGGGAAACAGGAGTCTAGAGCATCATTACTTTTTAGGGTTGCTTGTCTCCCATAAGGATTCATAGGAAAATAATTGTGTTGATTTTGTAGAGATATATGTATGTGCGTGTTTCATTATGTTCTCTATTTCTTACGTTGTGTTTCATTATGTTTTATATTTCTTACATTTCTGCCCTCCTATTTTTCTTTCCACTTAAGGTTTATAAAATAACATGAGAAGCAACATGAGACTTGGAAAAATCATTTTCATTATCTATATGGAAGGCAAGAAGGATTATATAAGCTTAAACTTATGTAGTTTGTCAATTTTTATCATATATTTTTTGGTAAGGGTAAATGTTTTTTATCTATAGTACAAGTCATGAGTTCCCAAATTTTACCTTATGTAAAGCATGATTCTAGGATTACTACAATTTGTACTTGGTTTTTTGTTGTGATGATGCCCTGTCTCAATGACTTGGCCATCTCTCTATGGGTAGTTAAATCTTTATAACAATACTTAAGTAATATTTATCTATTTGTATTATGTGAAATGTAAAAAATGGTATACTATTTTTCATAAAATTGGGTTGAGTTTATCATATATTTCGATGAAAGTTGATTATATGACATGTTTTCTTTAAAAGGAGCTAACAATTTTGTTAAGGTATGAATTTGCAATTTTTTGTGGCTCTCTATCAAAATTATATGTCACATTTTATACTAAAGTTCTAAATATTTTTTTTTTAAGTTTGGATTATTTTTATTCTTTTATATAATTTAACATTAAAGATATAAGTTTAAATTGAAAGCTACTTAGATGAAATATAGCTTAGATATGGCATTTGCAAATTATTATCTATTTATTAAACTAAAGGACATAATTATTACACATGTTTAATTTACATTAAAATGCTTCTTTGATTTATCTCCTATAGCTTAATGTAATGCTAGATATATAATTTAAGTTGAAGGCCCATGAGATAAATGACTTCTATGTGACATTTTATTGAATCATCTATTTGTTGTGTTATATGAACATAATTGGTACGCATATCTAATTTTCATTACTAATATTTCATGCTTCTTTAATTTATCTTTTATAGATGACCAGAGCGCATCCCTTTTTAATCTATCCCTTTTGACTTTGGATATGTGGGAAATATTCATACACATATTTTTCTATCATAAAGTAGTGAGTAAAATTGTAAATTCCATTTGTGTCAATGTTAAGGTTAAGCACATGGATTAAAGTTTTATATATTAGATGAGGAGGCTATGTATTACATATGGTCTTGAATGAGCATTTGGAATCTTTAGATATCTAAAGAGTCCAAATGCTCATTCAAGACCATATGTAATACATATCCTCCTCGTCTAACTTAGCTAGGGATTTGCAATACTATATTTGAGTTGGCTAGCTCCATTTCAAGATGTTATAATGTTAGATTATTATTTCTATAGATTTTGATTATGGTAGTAAAATGTTACAAAAAACCAGAAACTGTACAAATAATATTATTCTAGATATATGTAAAAAAGACATGGTAGAGAAGATCAAACAATATTAAACTTTTCATGAATAGTTTAGATAAAAATACATTTTCTAATTTTGATTATAAATTATAAGGCTTAAAGCAATAATTTTTCTGATAATTTTTTTTAATTAATAAATAAAAAAAAAACATTTTCAATCAAAACACATACAACACATAATAAAAATAATTTAAAAACAAATAAAAACTTCATACACTATATGACATTACTATGACAAACATCATAAAAATATATAAGCAAAAAATACATACAATGCATCCATTACATTGGAGTCTTCAAAACATACAATGCATACATTAAATTTGACAGAATTATTCATGACACAATTGGTGTCATTTGTTCATAAAAAAATTGTTGAATATGAATGTGCAAATAAGGAGGTTGAAATAAGGAGGTTTCACATTGGCTAATTAAATCTGGGTTAACATGGATCTATGACAGTAATAACAGAAGTCTATAACAGGCATGGTTGAACATATACAATTTTCATGGTTTTTTAACTGATTTACGTTCAACTGGTTAATCTATCATTGTGAAATAGGCATTATCTAAGTTTATAAGTTTCGGTATAAAATGTATAAGTGGTTTATAAGTGAAATATGTGAGATATGGATTTACAGGCAGATACATTCGTCTTTGAGTCATGGTTTATAGGCAAATACATTTGACTTTGTTATTGTGAGATATGGATTTTCTCTACCAATCCTAAAATTGTATAAATTTGAAAAAATTAAAAGAAGATCATAAAAAACTCAACTTTCTCTTCTTATACAGATAAAGAGAGAAGACAGAGAGGCTTTCTTGTTTTACAGAAATTTAATCCATAACTAGGTGTATGAACGCCTTAACAAGTTACTGTTACCGAGGTGGATGGACGCCTTTAAGCTAATTGAATGCTTCAAGGGGAGGATTGATAACGTTATAGGATTCCAACTGACTAGAAGAAAAAAATGATGAAATAAATGACATTTTAAAAACCCAACAGTTTCAATACTGTAACCTATCATTCGTAAATATCATAAATATTATCATGTACGACCGCTCTAAGGAATTAAAAACAATGATGCAGAGGTTACGCAAAATGGGATTTCTCAGCTTACCAAATTCCATAGAAAGGTTGAACACTTAAGCAAACTATATACCTTGCATCATTTACAAGTTACTCCCAAGGTTTCCTAAAGTTGAAAACAAGTTTAATATTCCTCTTGTTTTTTTCCTTTGCGCAATCCTATGCAGTCTACTCCATTTACTACTATTTTAGCAGAGGTGTGAGTATTTCTTCCATTATTGATGCTTTCATTTTGTCAATTTTGTTTTTTTGTTTTCAGAACTTGTTTGTGGCCACCCCTATAGACAGAATAGGGTTAATGATATATATAAATTACTAAATTTTCAGTGATGAACTCTTCGGAGTTGTCAATCTTCTTGTAAGAATCGAATGTCCACGCCTCTGTGCTCTTATTAGTAATATATTAGTTTGATCCGTTGTCATATGAAACATGGGTATGAGGAAATTCATTTTAGAAGTTCCAAATGGAAGGAATAAAATGAGTGAAAGTAATAACTCTGATTCACAGTTTAGGCTTGTTATTACCCGCGTCTTGCTTGGATGGATAGAATCACAGAGATAGAATATGGTTCACATTTGTGGAAATGTACAAAGTGCATAGATTGGTTGTGCTTTAAAAAGACTCGTGAAACAAGAAGAATACTAAATGAAGTCATACTTCGATGTAGGTGCGTTATGGGATTTTGACGAGGAAGGGCAAGAAAATTGAAAATTCTACTCTAATCTATTCAACCAAAAGCACAGAATAAATCATGAACTCTCAATATCAATGTTACGGCTCTCTGGTTCCCTACTCTCCACTCTCCACTGTAAAAGCAGAGTCACAGGTAGACAAACGGATGAGTAACCATACCGGTTGAAAGCAGGTGCCAATAGCGAAAACGCATGAACTGCAGCAAGCACAAGCACGCACCAACAGCTAAAACGCACGAGGAGCAGCTGGGACGAGCAGGCACCAACAGCTAAAACGCGCGAACAACACAGTGGAATTATGAAAACAGTAAACGGAAGATATTCGCGGGTGATTATTTTATAGAAATTAGTTCGTCCGAACTATTTTAGAAGTAAAAGTTCGGCTGAACTCATAGTTCGGCCAAACTTTTTCTAAATTTTGGCCGAACTATTCTTGCCGGTTTTCCAATCTCCGGCAAAAATTCTATTTGCCCGGGTCGTCAACTAGCCGTCAATACAAACGAAATCATGAGTTCAGCCAAACTTTATAAGAAAGTTCGGCCAAACTATTACAGAGTTCGGCCGAACTTTACAAAATGTTCGGCCGAACTATTGCCGAAATTTTTTTTCTTCCCCCGATTCTCACAAAAGTGTAACCCACCTTCATGTTTTGCCCATAATTGATGTTGAAGATAAATTTTTTATTTGATGGTTTAAGTTCTTTAGAGTTTTATTTGAGTGGTAAAATGATGTTCAAGAATGTTTATTTGATAAGTTTAAAATTTAATGGTTTAACCATATAGAAAAACGTTGTCATTTAGTAAAATAAACTTTTCTCCAAAAAATAAACAATATACATCAACATCAACTCCATCCATAACAACTAGGAATATAACGAAATTAACAAGTGAAAAAGCATCATGCATCAGAAGTAAAAAAAATATATTATGAAAGAAAACAAATAATCATCATAAATCCATACAATACATCATAGTGGAAAAGCACACACACACACATACACACACACATAGAGACACACACACACACATATATATGATGGTCACTAAAGCTCAGAGAAGGTCATATAAGTTTGGTTGTATAGCATCAAGCATCTTACTATATCTTAGACATTTTGTGTTGAGAAAGACATTATATTAGTCTTAATTTTTGGAAATATATTCCCCAAAACAATAACACACAAAACATAAGAAAACTTTTAGATTATATAAAATGGTATGACAATGGTAATTTTATTTCTACTTTTATAAGACCTTTACTATCTTCAACATAAGGAATGGTTGGTTGATTCATACAACTACCTCTAGAAGCACTAATCTAAAACTATAGATATCATTTTTCTGAGGAACTCTTACCTTTAGATATATGCTATTCTAAATAATCAATAAAACTACAAATTTTTGGGTTCAAAGCTAATAACATTCATTAGAAATGATCTATATGATTTTAATAACTTTATAATGCAAAGTGGTTTTAGGAAACTAGAGATTTACATTAAAAAAAAAAAGATTTGTAGATTTGAATAATAAAAACCCTAACTAAAACCAATTCATATTGACATATTATTAAATACACAAACTCTAAAAAAATTATGCTAATAACAAAAAAAATATCATAAACTAAACATATATATTGAAAAATTGTGCCGAGTTAAATTCCTTTATGGCTTCTAACCAATTATCTAAATTTTAAAAATCATAGAATTACTCTATTCTTGACAAAAACATGTTTATGGCTTTCAATATATATACTTAATTGACATAATATAAGCGATTTAAAATCTATAATCTAAAGTATGAAGCAATTAAATTTAAGTTTCAATGAGCCTTCAAAGTTTAACGTCAAATAACCTTTGTGAAAATTAAGCTTTAATGTATGCCTTAAATATCACTTTGATTATTCATTTTTCTAATTCATCGCCACAAAATATTGTAGTTTAAAACACTCTATGATACCCAACAATAATTTGCTATTAGCCACACTTAGAAACCATGTCTTTTACCTTTCTTTTTTATAACCAATATACACCTATCTTAAGCATCTAGAGCATTCAAATCCCTTGAGGTGAAAACCTCTTTTAAAGTGCAAAGCTTTAAAAAGAGTTTGACCTCTTTATGAGCTTAGTTAAACAATGCTTAAGACTAATCTATAGTCATGTTATATATATAGAAAAAAAATTAAATATTTTATTTAACATAGACACTAAAATAATTTATTTATCAACCCACATTTTTAAGTTTAACTCTAAAATAGTTTTTAATCATTATTATATTTTTAAATATAAATCAATATTATTTAATAGTGCATATGGAAATATTTTGTTTATCAATTACATTGAATTTTTCATTGTTATTAAAAAAATTAAATATTGTATATTAAATTTATATATATATTAAATGAATTATACATATCTTTCTTATTAAACATTTAATTGATTTTTTTTATTTTCAATTAATTATTTTATTTAGAAATTGAAATATTATTATAATTCTTAATACTAAAATTGAGAAATATTTGAGGAAGATACTCTTTAAAAAGGAAAATGAATGAATATTGAAAATTCAAGCCTTATGGTTGAGCTTAGGGGATGCAAATATAATTTTTTTTCACCAATTTGGAAAAAGAGGAAAGTCATCAACACAATTTGGGTCATGAGTAAATGGAACAAAGACCACATGTTTAAAGAAAATTGAAACCCTACATTTGTAAGACCAAATAAAGCTAGAAACATAAATTCCCATAAATATAATTTTAAAAAATGCCAATAACTTTTTTCACTTCATTAACCAAAAAGGCAATGATCATGCTAGTTGACATTTCTACACATGAACTACTTAAAGTCTCTTAAAAGACATTGGAAAGAGTAAAATCCCAATCTTTAGTGAGGCTGATATCAAATTTTTTATATTAACATACACCGTTATTTTATATAAGTAAATATTTAATAAATTTTAAATTAATAAACATTTTTCGAAAATGTTTACAAAAGTACTATTCAAAAATCATATATAAAATAATACAAAAACATTAGATTTTGTATTTTTATGTAAATATATGCTCCACCTTTATTTATGAATATTTTGCATTAATTCCATGCTTTCATTAGGTGTTTTACAAACCAAATCATAAGCCTTTAAACCATAAAAACAATAACAATAGGTTCAAATTCACTTCTCTCTTTATATATGTAAAACTAAAATATTAGGGTTTATAGGACTTTATTGGGATAAACCATGAGAAAAAAAAATGGACCAAGAAGAAATACCTATACTATATATCGATTGTATCATAGGAGGGAGGATATACCTATACCTATACTATACATGAATAGTAAGATATCAGAAAAATCTACAGCATGCCTTCCTAGTGAAGCCCAAACTATTCATCTCCCTGTCATACAATATATAAACTTTTCTATGCTGATAGTTTCCTAGAATAGCAGCTAATCCAGCGGACTCGGGTCCAGCATCAAAAAATGCCAAGCAGTGAGCCTGTGAGGTCGCGGGGACGAAACAATTTTCCTGAGGCAAAACCATGTCTGAGCCACCACTGAAATGGAATGAAATCTCAAGGATTGGAATATTGGCATTGGAGCACAATCCTTTTGCTACACCAGACACATTGTAACAAAATTTAAAGCCAGTCGTGGCTTCAACTTCAGGAGCTCTTGGACTGTAATTAAGAAAAGCATATACAACTGCAATCTCGTCATAGGAAAGATACTGTAAGTAGTGCCGAAATCTATGATGGTTCCACCGTTGCCATTATTTTCAAAGGTGGATACATTGGAGGGCATGGTCAGGGATACATTGCCAACACTCACTCCCTGTAGACCAATGTAATATAATTCGTTGTATCCGCATAAGATGAAAGTGCTTGGGACTTATTTAGGAAGGGAGTGTATTTCAAACTCATATCAATGGGAACTACGTTGTGAACTAGCACTATCATGCTGCCATTGTTTTTATCATTAAGACAGTACGCGAGTTTGTCGCCAACTCCGAGAGCACTGAGCTGGCACTACTACATGTGTGGTGTTTTAAGACATTTTCTTAAGACAAAAGAAATCTTTTGTCTTAAAAAGTCACTTTTTATTTTAGTTATTTTATATTAAAATTTAATATCAATTGAATTGTCTTAAAGATAAAATTTAAGACAAAAATATTGTCAGAAAAAAATATTGTCAGACAAAAATAGTTTGAGACAAAAATTTATATTTAAGACAAAAATGATTTGAGACAAAAATATTTAAGACAAAAACAATTTGAGACAAAAAAAATTAAGACAAAAAAATTCAAGACAAAAGTATTTTAAGACAAAAATTTATATTTAGGACAAAAAAAGTTTGAGACAAAAACATTTTAAGACAAAACTTTATATTTAAGACAAAAGCACTTTGAAACAAAAAAAAATTAAGATAAAAGCAATTTGAGACAAAAATATTTAAGAAAAAAGCACTTTGAGATAAAAGAAATTAAGACAAAACTTATATTTAAGACAATGGCAACTTAAGACAATGACAATTAAGAGGAAACCCATTTAAGATAGTTAGCAATTAGGACAAAATCATTAGCATTCATAAGTTTGCATTGAAATATCCATGAGTGGATAGTGAATAATTATATTTTTTATTTTTAAAAATAGATATTCAAACCACATGAAATTTGATCATGTCATGATATTTATTTCTTTTATATTATATTTTTCTTTTTTCATTAAAACCACATTTTAAAAATATAATAAAAAAATATTATTTTTTGGTTGGAAACAGGGGATTTGAACTTTTAATCTCATGTTTTAACCTGATATAACTTCATAGCAAAGTGATTTTCCATTGAGTTACATTCCATGAAATAAAATTGTTTATTTTTTTAAATATGTGAAAAATTTGAAACTAGCAATTGCACCAGATGTTGCAACGGAAACACTATAAGGCATGAAATAGTGAAGAATATTAACATATAAGAAATCATTGAATGATAAAAATTATTAAGCAAAACACCATTCAAAAAAATATTCAATGAAGAAGGCTCATAAGGTACAAGGGATGAAAATTTCATTTACAAATAGTAAATTGGCATTTTACATTCACCTATGAAACATCAGATTATTCGAAAAATGTTATGTGCAAAATAACATAAATAGATTGTTGGGGGTATAGAAATGATGCAGTTGAGTGAGTTGTTGAGGAAGTATTGCCTGATGAAGGAGAATTCAGTGGTCCTTGAGGGAAAAAAGTTGTCAACTTCATGAGTAAGGGTTGTTGTTAGCTTAAATTTTGCGAGTTGCATTTTTTTTGGGTGTGCCACAGCCTTGATCTTGCTGGTAATTCACTAGCTGGCTACTAATTGAATGCCTCATCGGAGAGCTTATCTGCTAGTTTATTGAGCTCATGATAAATGTGGGTGAAGGATGACCATTCTAGCTCCTGAATGCGCATCCAAATTTGAGACATCAGGGATTGAAGCCGTACATTTTACTTATAAAACTTGCATTAGCCCGGTCAACAACTATTTGAGATTCCCGTCTCTTGCAAACTCTTCAAATTACCACAAGAATTTTCCAAGTAAAGAACAACAAACAATGATGATAACTCGACCTTTAAATTGGAACCAGGAGCCTGAGTATATCTGATATGAATGAATTGAAATGAATTTATATACAAAACACAGTGAAGAGCAAGAATAATCAACATATAAGGAGAAACATACTTTTTTAATGAGATCACCTGGAGATTCTCTGATAATTTGAGTGGGATTTCCTTCAAAATTCCTGCAAGGTATGTTACCGGTTAGATGTATGCAAAAACATGAGACATTATAACTACGTAACTTGATCTTGCTGGAAAAATGAATTACTTCACCCAGGAAAATTTACTATGAATACCATTTTTGTGTGATCTCAAGATGTGGGTAAAGTGCATTATATAAGAAAATAAAAATGTTCATGAAATTCCCATGAAAGTGAGTGCATCGATTGATTTTAAGTTTGTTGTTCCATGTTGGTCTCCTTACTGTAGAGTTGTGGGATAGTTGTATCATGTGACTAAAATATATTCAATAAATAATCTTGCACTTACCCTGATATTTGAGGATTAGTGCATTTTTATGTGCAATTGTATGGTTTGCGATCTCCTAATTGTGAAATATGTATAACATATCTAATTGGATGTTAGCCAAATTTTAACATAGGTATAACATACCCAATTTTCACCCTCTGAGAGTTTTCTTACCCATGATCATAGACAACTTCTGATGACAACTATAATCAGGCCACTTGTAATTATTCTTCTAGATTTTATAGGAAACACCTTCTTAAAGAAAAAATAAATAAATAAATAAAAGAAAAAATGTTTTAGAAATTTAGTTAGAAAACAACTAACAACCCTCTTGAGGTGTAAAATTATAGCCCAATTAAAAGAAGCGAGAAAACTCAAGGTATTACAGAGATAAATTAGGACAATTGTGCAAATTTTTCAAGGATGCAACAAGAAATTTTTTCTGTACATAATAAGAAATTATTTGCAAACGATAAGATACCATAGTGGGCATACACAAGAAGAAGAACCAAAGAAATCAAATTCAATAAAGGAAGCACAACCACCACTCCAAACTCGCTTCTCTAAAACACATACAACCACAATAAATCCCACTGAAGCTTACAAATTTATCATGCCCTAATTAACTTACTAACAAATTCAACAAGCCAACATGCTACAATTTATTGAGTCACCCCAAAATCAATTAGTAATTATTGCATGAATGTACATTTGTTTGTAATTTTATTTAAAAGGTTGAAATTCTCTCAAGAGGGTATAGAATATATCCAAGAGTTTAAAAAATTGAATTTTTTCCTACCTCCACAAGGTATCATCACACCCGGATAGGTGACAACATACAAGTCTAAATATTCTACCTCTAAGTCTCAATGGCACTTCAACATGTCAATAACATACTTGCAACAATGCTTAAGGAGTTTTGTCTATTGGCTAAAGAGATGTACATCGATCCATCCAAAAATAAACATCTCAATCAATCAAACACCATAAATTGTGTTAAATAGTTCATCATGCTATTTAAAATATTACAATATGGTCTTATATTAGCTCACATATTCCTTGAGTATTTGAAATCCAAACTGCCTTAGCACAGTAGATCAGAAATATTTGTACTCTAAAAGACAAAAAAAGACAACAAACTAAAATAGGAACTTTAACTCTATTCCAGACACTTCATTCTTAGCAACATGATATCTAATGAAGATGATACGTGGAAAAGAAGGCTTCATATATTGTCTATCACATGTCAAACCGAGTGAACAAATACATGCATAGAACACATAAGAAATAGGGTTCATAGATTGACTTGTATTATATGGTTTTAAACCCTTCTTGTCTCATTCAAGGGGCTTTCTTGAGGTCTTCAAAAAGACTTCCTTTTGCTAACCAAATGGATTGTTTCTTTCACACATGTATGGAAACGTACTTTCCAAATCATATTGTAATAGATTCATAAGGTGATATTATTGGTATTAAGTACACTTTTTTTGGAGACGTCATTTTTATTGTAGGGTTTGGTACCTTTAAATTGGATGTGGTTGGTGATGTGAAGACTACTCAACCTCTAGTAAAGATTCATACTAACTCTAACAAGATTATGGATTCTTGTTTACAAAGGGAGACGCCTCTAAACTTAACTCATTGGATTCTTTGTTTGTTCATGCTAAATATTGTTCTCAACTTTCCTTCTCCAAGGGGTTGAGACTTTTTGTTTCATTTATTTTACATGGCCCAGTGAAAGAAGAAGAATGGAGATTGTCTCCACATATTTTACATTTCCCTAAGTTACAAATAAAAGGAGTCAAATTCTATAGCCAATAGACTAATAACCTCTTGATACACCTTTAGTGAGCTATGCATAGCTCTCACCTATCACTGTAGCTCAATGAAATGACATCTAATAGCTCCAAGACACCATTATAAATGGACTATTTGTGAATTTGTTGTTAAATTATCACCTCCAAATGTTCAATTATAATGAATTTTGGGGGAGGGGGATATTTTGGTGTATTGAACGGGGCAAGGGAACATAGGGGTAGCATGGATGGGTAGAAGTGAGAGGTTCGAGCATGGTTTACTGAGATCTATAATCCTAACATTAGAGAATGAGAAGGAGCCTTAGGGCCTTATGGCATAGGGGCCAGGGGACCTATAGGTAAGGAAATGAGAGAAATTGATAGGGGAAACCCCAATAGTTTTGACAAGGGGATTAGGGGCCACATTATCAAAACCCATACGCACTTAACCCTAACCACTAAAATACTTATCCCTTTAACCCCAACGTCACAATCCCTTAACCCCTACACCCATAACTCATAAAAAATTAACCCCTTGATCCCTTAAACCCAAAGCCACTAACCCCTAACCCCTAACTTAGAATCCTTGAACCCCATACACCTTAATCCCATATCCTCTTCAACCTTGACCCTTAACCCATAACCCCTAACCCCTAAACTCATTAACCCCTAACCCCTTAACTCGCTGACACCATCAATTTAAGGATTGATACCATCAGGTGTGTGCGCTAACATGGATGGAACGCTAACTACATGTTTTATATATTGTAATGTAAATGAATAATCTCTATTGGAAAAGGCTCCCCTCATGATGCCATTTCGCAAATGCTAGCACTCACCAATTGTGGTCGGATTTTAAGGTGCCATGTTCTCGTAATGGTAAACCTACCTATCCATCTCTTTAAATGCACACAACACACATGTTGCCTTGATCTTGTGATTTTTGTGGGGAAAATGTTGTTGCATTGGGTTGACGCTGATTTGAAAGGTAGATTTATAAAGGTTTTGCACAGTACGTATATAAAAAATATGGCGGGTTATCCATAAATTTCCTGAGAGAAACTCCCCAACACAACAAGTAGAATAATTTTTGCAGCCAAAGAGATTAACTATTGCCAGTTGTTTTTCAGAACTAGTACAAACTATAGACAATCCAAAATGCCTCATTTTTGGACTATTAATATAGTACCAATTTAAATATACACAAGCATAGGTTAATAACAGATACCTAACACAATCTCAATGAAATATTATGAGTAGAGAGAGCCACGGTTATATATCTGGTTTAGTAAAAAATGGATTGATATATTCCTCAATGTGGACTGCCAGCTTGTTTTCCACTTCTTTAATCAGGTCATGGTTATCTTGGATGCCCTTGTGACAGTCTTAAACTACCAACTCCAATGCCATCAACTTTATCCCAGTGATCTCCATTTCTTTGTTCAGATCCTTCAAGCCCTTCTTGTTTCTGATTTCTCTCTTCCAATTTATAAACACATACAAAAAAGCATTGGCGGACCTCTTGCTTTAATGTAATGGATACAATGTAAATAATTCTCCATGTAAAAAAATTATGAGGGTCCTGTAATGGCTACAATGTAAATAATTCTCCAATGGCTACAACGTAAATTCTCCCTTGTGTTTCCCTAACAGTCCCTAACACTTCCTAGCACATGTTGGCAGACCCTGGCACCTGGCACATCTTGGATGCATGTCACCCTGACACTATTTTGGGTGTGCGACAACCTTGATCTTGATGATAGTTCATCATCTGGCTACTTGAATCCCTCCTCAAAGAGCTTATCTGCTAGTTGCTTGAGCTCATGATAAATGTGGGTGAAGGATGACCATTCTATCTCCTGAATGCGCGGCCAAATTTGATACATCAGGGATTGAAGCCGCACATTCTACTTATAAAACTTGCATTGGCCCGCTTAACAACTATTTAAGATTCTCATCTCTTGCAACCTCTTCAAACCACAAGCACTTTCCAAATAAAGAACATAAAACAATGTTGAGAACTCGTTAACCTCGTTGTGGTCCTTTGGATCTATAACATTATTTTTGTCAAAAAATTCAAATATAGACGTGACCACATCAAACCCTTTCGCTAGGTCCAAATTTATACTTCTAGCATCTGTTATCATATGAAAAAATCTTCCAAAACTAAAATGGTTCAATAGAAAAGAATGAGAACTGATAAATATTTGGGATATAAGCCTTTGTCGATACCAAACCTCAGAAGGCCAATAACATATTTCAAAAAACTTAGAAGTTCCCAATATCAACATGACAACATCAGAGTCTCAGTCCCTTTGGCTAGGTCCAAAGTTGTACTTCCAACATTTGCTATCATATGACCCAATCTTCTAAAAATAAAATGGTTCAATAAAAAAGCACGGGAATTGAGAACTCTTTGGGCTATAAGCCTTCATCTGTACCAAAACTCAAAAGGGTAATAACGTATTTCAAAATACTTAGAAGTTACAATGACCAATATTGTATAATATGACTGCTTATTACAACTCCTTTGCACTTCTTAATTTAAATTATGTACATATAATTGAATTCAAGAGCATTCAGATAGAATATTTTAGGTCCCAACTGTATCAAAATGGGATACATTTGCATATCAACTAGGAATGATGTCTGTGTTTAGATGAAATTCAATGGTTCTTCCAAAGCTGAGATTGTAAACCGCATTGGGTGTTTTTTAGATTTATTTGTTTTATTTCTGTGTTGAGCACTAGTTTTATGACTATTTCTCTCACTTCTTTGTATTGAGGTCTAGTTTAAAGTTTTTGTATATACACACCTTTGACCAGTAATTTGATTATGTCAACTCAAATGACTTGTTTGTCCATAATTGGGAAAAAGGATGAGATATTGTTCTTTGAAATAAAATTTGGAGCATCTTTGTTCAAAGGTGAAATGTCTCATAAGTAATTTGGATTGGAATATACTATTGACAATATGATATCTCCTTTATCTTAGTGAAATAGGACAAAAATGAAACTTCATGGAATGTGAGGTGTAAGTTGCAAACATAATTTGCATTTTTTAGGTTTTAAAGTTTATTCCATCTATATTGTAGGAGGATTTTCATGGTTTTTGGCATTAAATAAAAAATTTCATCCAATGTTTAATATGATTAGTTGGGAGGAAATTACATTAATTAAAATATTACATAGTGCTAAGTTGAGCTTCTAATATGTTGGTTTTCTTTGGCGGGTTTGAATCAAGCTATTAAAATTGTTTCATATTATGTCTCATAGCAAGACAGGGTCAGGTGCGGTGCAAAGTTGCATACCTACAATACTCCAATAGGTTAAGAGAAAATATTTGAATGATGAACTACAAAATGGAAACCTTCAAGAAATCCCCAAGTCAAAGGAGCTTCAAGGGTTCCCTTTTGGTGTGATAGCTAGGGCATCAATTTATTTGAAATTCCACCTTCAGAATTCGTTCAAAATTGGAGGATTCCTAGAGCTCTAATGTAGCCTAGGAAGGGGTGCTTGCTTAAGAGCCTTTTGCTATTTTTACACACCTTATCCTTTCTTATTTTAGTCTCTAGGTATCATACTATTTTAGAGAAAATAAACCTTTATTCCCACACCTTGTACATGAGCCTCTTCTTGGAAACTCCTCATGATGCAATTCAACCTAGCCATATAAGCAAGATTGCATTTCTTCATGAAGTCGAGTTAGACCTAGTTTCATCCACACATGGTAATTATTATAATAAAAAAGGTAAATTTTGAGAGATGATGTAGCCAAAACAAATTATTATTTGCATATTTCATGTTTCAACCCCTTGAATTATAGGGATAAGGCCAAAATCACCTCCATTTATAGGGATTTTGATAGGGCTAGCCTCACCTCCATTTGCATGGTTTTTTAGGCTCTTCATCATGCCTCTAGACTCGTTGCATCTAAAAAATTATGGAGCATAAGATTCTAGTTGGAGCCAGTTCATAAAACTGGAGGCAAAGGAACTCTAGGAGGAACCCCCTAAACCTCTACACCGGCCCTAACCCATTTAACCCGCTAAACCCTAAACCTATGACCCCTTAAACCCTAATTTCCAACCCCTAACCCATTTAACCCTCTAAACCTCTAACCCCTTAAACCCTAATTCCCAACCCCTAACGCATTTAACCCCCTATACCCCTAAACATGTAACCCATTTAACCCCCTAAACCCTAAACCTCTAAACCCTTAACCCCTAACCCCTTAAAAATTAATTCCCAACCCCTAACCCATTTAATCCCCTAAACCTCTAAACCCCTAACACATTTAGGCCCCTAAACACCTAACCCATTTAACCCCCTAAACCCTTAACCCTAACCCCTTAAATGCTAATTCCCAACCCATAACCCATTTAACCCCCTAAACTCTAACCCCATTAACCCCTAACCCCTAAAATACTTAACTGCTAAATCCCCTAACCCCCTAGAAATCTAAACCCATAACCCATTTAACCCCATAAACCCTAAAGCTCTAAACCCTTAACCCCTAAACCCTTAACCCCTAACCCCTTAAACCCTAATTCCCAATTCCTAACAAATTCAACACCCTAAACCCCTAAAAACCTAACCCATTTAACCCCATTAACCCCTATCCCTTTCAAATCCTTAAATGCTAAATCCCCTAACCCCCTAAACCTCTAAACCAGCCCTAACCCATTTAACCCCCTAAAACCTAAACCTTTGACCCCTTAAACCCTAATTCCCAACCCCTTACCCATTTAACCCCTTAAAACCTAATTCCCAACCCCTAACCCATTTAACCCCCTATACCCCTAAACCCATAACTCATTTAACCCCCTAGACCCTAAACCTCTAAACCCTTAGCCTATAACCCCTTAAACATTAATTCCCAACCCCTAACCCATTTAACCCCCTAAACCCTAAACCTCTAAACCCTTAACCCCTAACCCCTTAAACCCTAATTCCCAACCCCTAACAAATTCAACACCCTAAACCCCTAAACCTAACCCATTTAACCCCATAAACCCTAACCTCATTAACCCCTAACCCTTTAAAATTCTTAACTGCTAAATCCCCTAACCCCCTAAACCTCTAAACCGGCCCTAACCCATTTAACCCCCTAAGGAATCCCTCGGTGTCACTCACGACAATTGCATTAATGGTACACTATTAAAGAGAAACAAATTTTGAATGGATCATTCTTTGTGTTGAGTTTCATGGATAATATAAGAGAGTTTGTTGATGAAGTTTTGTAAATTTTCATCATCCTCATGAGAACTTTCTCCAACCATTTTCTTAATCTCCTCCAGCTTAGTGATTTTTTGTTGTTCAATGTTTAGCCTCTAGAACTTAGATATAAATATCACCTTTATTTTGTCTAAGGCCTTAGCTACACCCTAGGAGGTTTTTTAGGATGGACTTCGATTGTTTTGTCTATGGCACAGGGTAGGGTTTCTAGGTTTACAACTATGATCTATTCAAAGAAATATTTAGAAGGGAATTCAATAATGGTGGTATTAGTGTTGTGGAGATGTTATTTTGATGTAATATTTTGACCCTCGTGGGCAGGGTTTCGAATCCCCAGTACCCGCCCAATAAGGTCATGATCTGGGATGATCATTAGAGTTGTTGTATTAGGGAATTATCCTTCAGGTCTGAGGTTCGAGTCATGAAGCTAAGACAAGATGGATTGTGGTGGTGTTGGATCACAAGATTTGTGTACAATTTCGTGGATTTGAAGTTGGTGCACCATATGGAGATGATGGAAAACCCCAAGGGTTTATGTGTTGTTTCTCATGCTCCCAATAGCTTCGTGTTGGCCTGTTCAAGCTTGCAACATGGGAAAATGAGAGTCGAGCGCTATGGTCTCAAGAGAACTAGATTTGTAACTTTCCATGACTCTCGCATCGCTTGATTTGCACTCACCTTGATGGCAGCCTCCTTGCGACTGCTAGTACAAAGGGGACTCTTATAAGGATCTTCAACACCCTAGATGCCACTCAATTGCAAGAGGAAATACCAATGTATCAATAGATACGAATGTATCCTCGTAGGCAACCCCCTTTAACAATATTAATACCCATGTCCTTAACCTAGAAGGAACTCCTTACATAATTCTCTCTTCGATCCTACCAACCATGAAATTTTTTAGTAAAATGGATATTCACCCTACGAGATTCTATCGTCATGACCTAATATAATACATCCCTCTATGTCACGCACAATTATTGCATTAATGGTACACTATTAAATAGCAACAAAATTTGAATGGATCATTCTTTGTGTTGAATGTCATGGATAATACAAGAGAGTTTGTTGATCAAGTTTTGCAATTTTTCATCATACTCCTAAGAACTTTCTCGAACCATTTTCTTAATATCCTTCAACTTAGTGATTTTTTGTTGTTCAATGTTAGCCTCTAGAACTTAGCTATAAATACCACCTTTAATTCGTCCAAGGCCTTAGCTACACCCTAGGTATAAATCTATATGAACTTCATGCACCATTAGAGAAGCTTCCCCCACAATGTGGTTAGGAACTTTATCAAATTAGAAACTAGCACTACAATCCTTTTCACCCTCTAGATGAATCCACATAAGAACCAATGTGGTTTTTCATCACCATTAACTTTCATAAAGTTCTTGGAACTACTATAACCATATCGTTGGTTCGATTGTTCACCAAGACAAAACCTTATAGACATGTTTGAATAATTAGGCCTACTCCCCCACTTGAACTAAAATTCAAACATAACATATGCCACTTCCACTTGTATTCCCACCTTCCTTTTGTTTTCACTACTACTATATCCCAAACTACTAAGAAAAGGTGCTTTCAAGTCAAAAGTAGAATAAAAATTTGGGATTACCTCTAGGCTTTTAAAATAATTAGGGTGGTTGGTTTGGATTGGATCCACTTTTCTTAGGCTATATTATGTCTACTACTTCACCTTTCTGTAGCTCAAACAATTAGAACACATTGCTAAGTTTTTCTTCCTCTTCTTTCTTTGTGATGATATCTCTCTCCACAGGCCAATCAATATCTTACAAACTAAGGCTTCATTTTAGACAATCATGATCCATCTAGCTGAACGTGCTCACCTCCTTGAGCCATCACTTTTTTTTTCTCTTCCAAATTTCTTGACATATTCTCCCCACCTATTCTTCTCTCCAAGCTCTTTCCAATTATTAAATCCCCCTATTTGAGCAAGTTTTTGGTATTCTCTTGACACCTTTGAAACCTTTTGAACTCTTTTACTTGTGCCTCTATGTTTCCATCCTCACCAATACTCATTTTCATTACCATAGTATTGTGATGAATCTCCTTCGTTCTATTCATCCACCACTTCTTAATTATTGCATTTTGATTTAAATCCTATCTTCCCCTCTTTAATGCATGTGCTTCCTCCATGGCACCTTATTCCCTTAGTTATTCAATATGATTTAATCCGTTATAGGTCACCTCCAAGCATTGGTGCTTACACTTCCATGGTTGGAGAACTAAAAGACACATAATCCTCTTCCACCACAAAATTATTTATCCATGTCAGGATCTCCTTAACCAACCTTTTATAAGCTCATTTCTTGAACTAATCCTCTTCTCTTCATTTTAAATAACTAGTTCAACTCTATTACAATCTCAATATTCCAACTCTATATGGTAATTAACCGAAACATATTTTTCGCTTGAGACTTTTTGATTGAACTACTACAACAAAACCAAATTATTGGAATTCCACTAGATCTCTCTTCTTATATTCCCAGCCTTTGCCATGGGTGACAAATCAAGATCATCTACGTTTTCCACTTATGTTATGATATCTTCATTAGGCGAGGGTTTTTCCTTATCTTCCATATTATATAGGAGACTTAGGGTACAACTATATTTTACATATTAATCAATGTTATGCCAATGCTAAGTTATGTACCTTTCAAAACCCTAATTTGTAGACTATCTTGATTGTTGATCTTTGTTGTGATAAACTTGTGCCCTCCTAAATTTGAAATTCCCTTATTTTCCCCTTCATCAATCTTGTGAATCTCGATTTGATGTCAATTTTATATTGATTAAATTATTTGTAATGGGCATATAATGAAAACACTGCTACAAAAAATACCTTCAGGGGCGGTTTAGGCTTGCGAAAGTCTTGTCAAAATCGTCTCTAAAATTCTTTTAGGGATTTAGTGGAGGTTTTTGAAAATTCCTTGAAGAGTCATGAATTTTGTTTTTTGTTTTTGGGGAGAACTATATACATCTAATATAAGACAATCTCACATAGTTATTTTGCAAAATCTCACCATCACTTACAAGATCAAATCAATAAACATCAGTTGTCACTAGATTCATCTAATTGAAAAAATCTAGTATACTCCTTTTGCACCATTTACAAAATCAAACACAAATATATAAACTGCATATATGAAATAGCAATGCTCAAATAATAAAAAACTATAATTTTTTATACTTATAATATATTTATGCATAAATTTTATCATACCAAATAACAATTTTCTTATATATCAATAATGCTAACAAAATTCATTCCAAACACTAACAAAAACATACGAGTCCAATATAAATCCACTTGACCTTCCATATAGACCCATAGTGACAATTAATGACAATAGTATTCTTTTAATAGCCAAAAGCTACAAGAAATTTCTATCCCTCATGCAAGTGATTATGACAAAGACAAAAGATTAAATATCTCAAGAGGACTCTTGAATAATGTATATCCAATGCTGATATTTGATTATTATTACATTTGATGTTGATATTCAATGATATTGGATTATTATCACATTTTATGTTTGAGATTATTGAAAAAACAACTATACAATGATATTAATTATTAATTAAAAAGAATAAAACTTGAATTATCACAAGATGAAAGATGTTTGTATATTAACGTTGTGTTTGGGTTGGGTTATTTTATTTTTCTTTCAAGGTGATAATATGATTTTTTCACCGGCCAACAATAGGACCGCCTCTGCTTAACCCATCTATCGATCCCAAAATTCGTTAGTCTGGGACTAGAGACTATCAGTGATAATACTCATTGTTCCAGGTATCGTTCAACCAGGATTTCGACTGTTTTGCTTGTGGCTCAGAGTAGGGTTTCTAGGTTGGATTGCCACTATTTTTCCTGTGGCACAAAGTAGGGTTTCCAAGATTGACTTCATATTTTTTGTCTGTGGCATAGAGCAGGGTTTCAGGTTTATAACTGTGGCCTAAAGAGAACCAGATTCGTAACTTCCCATGACTCTTGCATCGCCTACTTTGCCCCAGGGTAGCCTTCTGTGTAGCACCAAAGGCTTTCATAGGCTTAAATCATCAGAGGCTCATCATTTTGGCCACTGCGTTTGCATTCAAAGCTGTTGCAGGAAAGAAACAATCAAGGGAACACCATGGGTTTCCAGCTGGGCGGCTACTTCAATTGCATTCTATACGAAATCAAACGAAAGCCTAGTGGAAATGCTAGAAGATGAGATTCACTGTGCGCTTGAGTCAGACCCTCCCACCGAGGTAAAGTAAAAGAAAAATCCCTAAGAGCTTATGATATTTCGCTGAAGAGTTGAATATAGTCATGATTCCTTTGTATTGAATTTTTTTACAGGATCCTAAACCCCCAGGCACCATTCCCTGGGAGATCGAAGATATTCTGGGCATTCAGGTTGTTATTTTTCGGAAGAAACATGGTAACGAGGATATAAAAGTTGAAGTTATGCTAGGGGACATGGGCGACGAGGAGGAGGAGGAAGAAGATAACAACGGTGATATCGCTTCTGTTGAACCCCGTGTTTATCTAATAGTCACTATTTATAAAGGAGAAGGTCCTTTCCTCGAGTTTATTTGCACTGGGTATGCCAAGGAGGTTTCAATCAATTCAATGGCCTTCAAACACCCACAGAAAAATACAGCAGATGAAGGAGATCAAATTCCAGATGATGTACCTTACTTTGAGTGAGTATCATGATGCCTTATCTCTCTTTTTTTTTTTAATTTTTTTCTGTCATTCTAGTCTTCTCAGGGTTAAAGGTTCTTTAGGGGCAGGCTATCAAATTTCTCTGGGTTTAGTGGTTTGGATTTTCAAGTTTTCTGGGATCCTACAGGGCTTGAGGGGTTTGAATTTTCAGGCTTCTGGGGTTTAGAGCTTTGGAACTTTAGGCTTTTGAGGGTTTTAAATATATACAGGTTCGGTTTATAGATTGGATCTTATGTTTATTGGGTTGTAGCGATTTGGATGAGAGTTTACAAAAGGCCATTCATAAATACCTGGAAGTAAGAGGCATCAAGCCCGTTCTAACAAATTAACTGAGCGAATATATGATAAACAAGGAGAGGAAGGCAAATATCAATTTGTTGAAAACTTTTTTTACGAAAAAAAAAACACTTGCTTGAATATGCAAGCTTCCAACTTTTGATCGATAATCTATTCATGATTTCATCCATAACAATAAAAAATTCAGAACCAGACCCCATATACAATATCTAAACCATAACAATATACAAAGAATATTATATCCAATTTTCCTTTGCAGTTGTTAAAGACCAATGACAGATCAGGTCGAGAACAACCACGTAAAAGTTTCATGTATAGGTGTCTGCAGCACAGACTCCATACAGAATAAGGCACACAGAACATTCACTTTGTCTAGTTGCACCATTAATATAGTTTATCTTCCATTGTATTTCATTTATTATATAATTTATTTCATAATTATGACCTTTAAACAAAAACCTTCAGAATGTATGGATAACCCCAACTCAAAAAACAATTTCTAACTGGCTGGTCATTGACAGGACACCCTAACAAGCCGTCCTGTCAATGACAAGTCAGTATTTTCCAAACATGTACATGATGCTAACATGGTGAGAAGGTTTAAAGTAATAGAAAGACATTTGCCTCTAATCACAAAATGTGTTCTATCCGTATAACAGAGGATTCCATAAATTCATGAGTGTGCTTGGGCCTCAGCAAGTGAAATGGACAATGATAGCAGCATCTGTTCTTCAAAAGTCTCGGGGACCCCATAAGGTTGTGCATTAAAGGAAGGTGGATCAGCATAATTTTCAGTATTGTGAGGAACTTTAGGTGCTTTCCAAGGTAAGTCTGAAGCTAAGGGTATGAGGGTACACTACTTGAAAAACTAGTCCCAACTTCAACTACTTCAAAACTATGATCAAGTACCCAATCATACATTGAGCCTTGAATTCCTTCTCTTATACATGGAGAAAAAGCGCGTCTTCTTTCAGGTGAAACCTATATCCAACTGTCTAGTGCATTGGCCTCAGATCTGTCACCACCTCCTATATCCACACTTTTTTTATCCTTTTCTGTGAATAACTGTTGTTGCTGCTCTTTTCTCTCTCGGTTTCCATGCCCTCTTTCTTGTATATCAGAGACTGATAATTCTTTCTCACTATTTGGGTTATGATATATAACCTCCTGTCCCTCTATTCCACCACTTCCAGTAGAGTCTCTACAACTTTGATGATTTTTAGAGCTTTACCTTGCAGATGTTTAATCATTATATAGTACTTGTCTTTCAGCTAATGTTGCAATTGCACAAGCAAGGCCCCTGTCACATAGCTACTTGGCACAACCTCTCTTGAATCAGTTGATGTTGGATGTGACATAGTAGACTCAAAACTATCCCTCGACCTAAATGTTTGACCAGGTCTAGACAAAAGAATGTTTTCCAAGGAAAAAGAAGAGGGTCCGGAGATTCTATGTGCAACATTCTCCTGGATAGAGAGCCAAATAGCTTCCATAACCATTATGTCCTCTAGGTCCAAGTCAAATTCATTGTCCCTGTTGTATTGACCAGGCAAAGGTTTGGACCTTGTATCAGCAACCTTAGATGTACCATGAGTTGAATGAATCCCATTTAGATCTGACGAGGAACCATGAGTGGCATTGACCCCATTAGTATCTGATATTGCATTGCAAACAAGAATATCCTATCTGTCAACTTCTTCAGAAGGTAGAGTCATTCCAGCATGAATAACCTCTTGTCTTCTATGCACTCTCTGCTTCTCGGCTTGAAGCTCTTGTTGTCACATCCTTATTTTTGCTTCAACCAATTTTTTCTCTTCAGCTTGTTCAATGCCTTTCTCCTCTTGTGTTTTAGCACCTCTATACTCCACAACATAGTTTGACGTTTTGCAAAAGGGACATTGTGTAGGGGCGATTAAAATTTGGGGGCTTCGTCTGAAAAAACAATTCTATACAAATGCCTTTTAGGCAACATATTGACCTATTAAGGCCTCGATAGTAAAGAAAACAAATGGGACACTCGTCAAGATTGACAGTGGATTCCTCTCCTCCAGGATAACAAGGAGCCAATTTGGCATCAAGAATATATTGAAAAGTAGAATGTAATCGACATCTTTGTTTTCGTAGCCTATTATGCATAAGACAAAAGAAGGGATAATTGTGCATCAGTCAAAAAAATTGACTGATCTTGGAGTGCAGAGGAGAATAGCAGAAAGTCTAATTGCACATTTTTGACTGATCTTGGAGTGCAGAGAAGAATGGCAAAGGTCATTTGCCCTCAATGGGGGAGAAAACTAGTTTCTTTAGTGTTATAACTTGAAACTTAGCGATATGAAATCAAAGTCAGTGGGCATCATGTCATCATCTCGGCTAACCAATGAAGTTGGTCCTTCGTTAGCCAAATATAGTGGATTTGGATAGCTTGTGGTGGTAATCATTGCATGTTAACGAAACCATTTTGATGCTTTCTCCTGTTAATTGTTCATGCGGAAAAGAAAACAGATATGATGAATTTGTATTTCCTTACAAGGGAACAAAATTTCACAATAATATTGTTTTATGAGTGTTTGGCCAAATAGGCCCACCTTCTACCTAAATGTTTAGTCCCAGCCTCTAGGGAAACTAAATCTATCTTAACATTAATACAAAAAATGCTTCGGAATCATATACACGTATCACTTTAAAGTCAAGCGGGGACAATAAACATCTACAGTTAAGAATATAGATTAAGAACTAGGTGTATAGTAGCGACTATGAGAGAACGAGGATTGTTGTCCTAGTGCAGAATCCACACCTTCTGCTTTCCTAAAAATAGAAGCATCTACAGATGTAAGAAAGTGTAAATACATAAACAGCTCATCTCAAATCTATTCACAACCTTTCTTTGTATCAACACAGTACCAGTAAGCAGCTACAATGGAGAATTTCAATATTTTTCCTATAGATTTAGCGAATCTCTCAGATGGTTGACTGATACCAATACCACGAGTGTAAAATATGGATTATGAAATACATCATAATAATTGTGATGAACATACGTTCTTACAAATTCAACTAAAGTACCTTTTTAGGTTCTGACTCGATAAACATCTCTAGAAATTAATGGATAAAATCACATGGACACCTGAGATAGCACATATATGACATTGTTGAGGAACACATGTGGTAACATGTCAATTGTGATACAAGACTATATGAGAATTGAATAAAGCAACACAAGTAATTATACAAATGATACACAATTGCTGAAATATTGATATTAATGAACATAACTCTGTATTTTGTATGCATTTGTGAAATGCTATGAATGCATTTCAGAATGGCACTTCAAAAATTTCAAGAAATAGAAAAATGGTGCATTTTCACAAATACACATATAATATTTCCTCACCAAACATCTCAGAAGCTTTCAATCATCTCCTGAAAAAACACTTCCACATTTTTCAAGAATCCAAATGCATTGGAGGTGGATTTTGGGAAAATCTGATGTTAGATGCAAGGTTTGAGTGGTTGAGGCTTGTGATCAGACAAAGCATTTATTTTTTTTGAGCTTTTCTAAGCCCTTTTATCCATTTTCATCACTGATGAAATTATATTTATCATTTTAGGTTAGAGCACTGCAAGTGCAAACAGAATTTTAATGAATAACCATTAGAGGCTCTGTATCTGGAAGCATTATGAGGAGTTTGCAGTTGTAGGAAGTTTGTGGTTGCAGCGATTTTTTTTTTGCAATTCCCACCATTCTTAACTAATTTTGCTGGTCCACTTGGTTGTCTACCCTACCAACACAAGGTAATCTTCTTCCCTTTGGCTCCCCGAGCTACAGTGCGATTGTAGGCACGAGGAGAGGATAACACTAGCTAGTAGGAATTTGGTATTTTACTTCGACAAAATTATTCCATGAATTACATCCAAAAACACCACAAAATGTGTATAATTTTACAAGATGGATATTGCCAACAAATTAATCAAATTTGCAATAAATAGGGTTTCTAGAATCTGTTACAAATACCAACAAATGGCTGACAATAACTCTTGATCTTCCATTACATCATTGGAAATGAAGCCCAAATTGGAGATCTGGTTTATCCCCACTTCCAACCCACATATTTGCTTCAGATATGCTCACCAATTTATTTTGATGAAGCTCTACGAGCTTTATGAATGAAATCTACACAATAGTGAGTTGGGGTTTTGTCCAACACACCAAGATGTTGGAAAAGTAACTAGTTTCGGTCTTCATAATTGTATTTTACTTATGTCATTATGTATATTTTATGTATCAAGAAAAATAAGAAAGAAAATATTGGTTTTCAACCATCAATTTCATGCTCCATTTAATGGTCATCTAGGTCAAGCATGCATTTCATGCTCCTAGAGTTTTTCAAGAAATATTTGTCATGAATCAAAAGAATTATTGTCATATGTAAAAGACCCTTTTGGGAAAATTTGTATTAAGAAAGAAACATTATTTGGGCTCCCAAGACAAAGTCGGCCTTACCAGGATGAAGTCTTCTAGAAGAGCTCTATTCGACCTCTTGAAGAGTGTATATATATCATGAGACATTGACTCATTTGGAGCACTTGCACAAGTTCGATCTGCAGTAAGATAAGAATATTTTTGAAGAACAAAATTCAAGGAGAGAAGGACAATTCAAGAGAGAAGGAAGAAGAAATGGAAATTGAATCATCTCTCTCACATGTGCAAGAAGTTAGGGTATTTTGGGCAAGTTGTAGGGGCTGACAATTCCAGGCCGAATTGCAAACCTAAAGTTGCAGGACTGAGACTTTGATTGAAGTAGTTTGTGAAGAGTTTCACATGCGTTGAATTTAGTAGATTTTGTCTTGTTTGGAGGAGATCATTTGGAGGTTTGACTTGGCGCTTGAGGTCTTAGACTTGGTCTTTGGGTTTTGAAGGTCTCATTTTGATATGATTCTATAAGAAGAGGATTGTTCGAGTTTTCCCCAGTTGTGGGGTTTTTCCCTGGCGTTGAGCCTTTATCTTGTGTTCCTTGTGTTTTGTGATCTTCATGTTTTTTATAATTGCTTGATGAAGAATACCCACAAACATCACAAGTAATTATCAAGTAAGGAGAATCAATAATAATATACTATATACCTTGATTTTCCAACACAAGAAACCCAAGGGCTTTTGTCCTAGGGCTCTCTGAACCTGAAACCAAGTTCTCAAACTTCCCAAAACAAAATATTCCAAATCCAAGATATCTCAATGACTTGTTCTCCCCTCTTTTAAAGACTTGATGGATCTCTCTTCAACTTTCCACAAGCACTTTAATTTTATATTTTTATTTCCATTCTAGAAGCTTCTCCCTTTTATTTTATTTTAATTAAGTCACTTTTTATCCTAGAAAATGATTAATCTGCCTCTATGATTCCTCCGCCACTGAAAGTCACTTTTCATCATCCCATCCTATAGATATCTTCTTCTCGGTTCCAATGATATTTTACACTAAGGTGTTTCTTCAAATAATCTGCCCAAATAACACATTTAGCATATTTAATTAAAATGGGCTTGATAATAACCTCATTTTACGAGAGCCATCTGAATGCAATGGAACCAAGAACGAATTGTGTGAAACTGACCTTGATGATGAAATATAGCAAGTGAGCCTTGTCGGGCCTAATAAAACTGTGACGATGGTTGTGTAGTCATGGTAGGATTGGATAAGTAGTTAAATTGTTGAGTATTGATCTTGAAAATAAAAAATATATTGTGATAATTTTTTGGAAGAATCTACTGTTTGGTTGGGTAGTCATCCCTAACTTAGTTGGGAATCATATTTCTATTAGATATCTTTATTATGGTGAATTTTTTTTTTCTATTTCAATGATGTTTACTATTGAGAAAATGAACACTGCTGTTGTATAATCTTGTTGAATTATTGTAACCCTGATGAACATAGAATCCTAATGGATAAAATTACCGTAGGACATTACATTATTGTGGAGCCATATGGATCATGAAATGGGTTTATATTCCAAGGACCCGACCCTGACACTGAAACCTCTGTCTATGTATCTCAATTTTCAACAGAAGCCTCAATCTCTTAGCTCCAAGTCATCTGCAAGATTGAAATCATGGTTGCTAGTTAAGATGAATTTCTTCTTTTACAACAGTGTTTGGTATTGAATTTCCTCATTCTATCCAGGATTTATGAGATGTGCAATAAATCAATTAGAGACATTTCTGAGTTGATGCTTAAATTTGTACCATAATAAGCTTATCTTATGTTAATGATGAAACAAACGTAGATTAAATCTGAACTCAATTATTATGATTTCAGATTTGGCTAGGACTAAAGGAAAAGGAAACCGCTGTTTGATGTGTTGAATCTAGGTTTGTCTATTCTATTATCTGTTATTCTGTTGAATCTAGGATTGGATAAGTAGTTGAATTGCTAAGTATTGATCTTGAAAATAAAAATTATATTGTGATAATTGTTGGGAAGAATCTATTGTTTTGTTGGGAAATCATCCCTAACTTAGTTGGGAATCATATTGCTATTAGATATCTTTATTACGGTGGAAATATTTTTTCTATTTCAATCATGTCTACTATTGAAAAAATGAACATTGTTGTTGTATAATCTTGTTGAATTATTGTAACCCTGATAAACATAGAATCCTAAGGGCTAAAATTACCCTAGGACATTACATTATTGTGGAGTCATATGGATCATGACATGGGTTTATATTCCGAGGACCCAACCCTAATACTGAAACCTCTGTCTATGTATCTCAATTTTCAACAAAAGCCTCGATATCTTAGCTCCAAGTCATCTGCAAGATTGAAATCATGGTTGCTAGTCAAGATGAATTTCTTCTTTTACAGCAGTGTTAATTTGGTATTGAATTTCCTCAGTCTATCCAGGATTTATGAGATGTGCAATCAATCAATTACAGGAATTTCTGAGTTGATCCTTACATTTTTACCATAATAAGCTTATCTTATGTTAATTATGAATCAATTATAGGAATTTCCTCAGTCTATAACCACTAAAGTCCCTATCCCTTTAACCCAAAGCCACAATCTGTTAACCCCTTATAGGATCTTAGGGTCAATTGTAGCAATATTATAGGATCCAAACTGAAATAGATATCATTTCTAAGTTTTAATGAAGCATTTGTAAGCTTACGGGCATTAGGGAGGTGGAGACAAGAATAAAAGTAGATAGTAAGTATGAGGGGAGAGGCCAGGGCATAATTTTCCCATATAGTGTAATCAAGCCATGGAGCATCTGTGTATTGAATTCAACATTTTCATATGCATTTGATTTTATGAAGGCCTTTGTTTATGTGTTGATTATGGAATCAAACGTCTCCATTATTTGTGAGTAGCAATTTAATAGATGTGTGAGAAGTTGATCAGGAATTCATGGCATTCCTGTAATGGTGAGTGAGTGCACAAAATCAGATAACTAGAATCAGTTACAGGAATTCCCTATTCATGTATAATTCCTATTCCTGTAGAAGGGGTTTGTAGTACTAATTATATCATTCCCGTGGATAGTTCTACCATTTTCTACTTTGCCTTTGCTGGAAACATTGGTGGGATCTCCATTGATGGAAATATCCAGTAGCAAGGGTACCGTGTAGTGTTTGACAATCTAAAAAATAGTGTAATCAGGCCATGGAGCATCTTTGTATTGAATTCAACATTTTTATATGCATTTGATTTTATGACGGCCTTTGTTTATGTGTTGATTATGGAATAAAATGTCTCTGTTATTTGTGAGTAGCAATTTAAGAGATGTGTGAGCAGTTGCTGAGGAATTCATCGCATTCCTATAATGGTGACTGAGTGCACAAAATCGGATAACTAGAATCAGTTACAGGAATTCCTATTCCTGTAGAAGGGGTTTGTAGTACTAATTATATCATTCCCGTGGATAGTTCTACCATTTTCTGCTTTGCCTTTGCTGGAAACACATGTGGGCTCTCCATTGATGGCAATATCCAACAACAAGGGTACCGTGTAGTGTTTGACAATCAGAAAAAGCTGGTTCATGCTTGGTCCAGGAGAGCTCTGTTTATTTGATTTTGAATTTTACTTTTATGGTCTTCCCAACTTAATATTCTTATATACCGTCCCCTGCTCAATCGTTCTTTGAATCGATGGTCAACAATTTGAAATATATTCTCATGCTTGCAAGGCACTAAGGGATTGGGTTTTAGCTAGAGTAATTGGAGGGAGAGGAAATGAGGGAAGCAAGTATAATGATGTTGATTGGGTTACACACATTGATGGAAGAAATTTGATGACAGATTATGTCTTTAATCTTTATGGGGGGAAATCATTTGGTGTAGAAGACAATACTCTGTTGTTTGACAAAGTCTAGAGGCAGAGTAAATGGCCTTGTACCAAGTTGGAAAGGATTGGAAGAAACTCCAGAAATAGGTCCATTGATGGATGCTTTTATTCATAGTGTTGTACATATTCCATTAATTGTAACACACAAAATTAGGCATCCTTAGTATGGTTACTTTTTTATCCATGCTTGTAAGATATTATGAAAGCATACCAACAATTTCACAGATTCTAAACTCACAACATATTTCGAGGGGATGCTATTCCTTTACAGTTACATTATTTGTTACAGCTTGTACCGTTTCCTTCCTTGTAAGATGGTCTACAAGTTTTTCTAGGGGTTTCTCTTCCTTTACATTTATATCATTTGTTATAGAGTGTCCCATCTCCTACCTCGTAAGATGGTCTACAAGTTGTTGATCAAGTAAAAAGAATTTCAGGTACTAAACATTTCGAGGATCATTTAAAGTTCAATTCGAAACCCGCAATATTAATTTTCCGAGGATCATTTAAAGTTCAATTCGAAACCACAATATTAATATTCTAGGAATTTTTCTAGGAGTTGATTAAGTACAAAGAATTTCAGGTACAAAACATTTCAAGGACGATTTAAATTTCAATTTGAAACCCACAATAATAATCTTCTACGGATTTTTTTTTTAGGTTGCACCGGCAGAGTTAGAGGAGTTGCTCCTCTCAAACCTAGAGATTAGTGATGCTGGTGTTATTCCGTGAGTAGCATTTTTTATTTCTTGTTTTGATAAACCTTCAAAGTTCTACATAGACTGTATGTTGTGTTATACCGAACTATTTATGATACCATCCTCCATTGTAAGTTGGTTGTAAGTAGAAAGCAAGTGTAAATAGTGGAGGTGTATAATAGAGCAGTGTGACTAGAGCGGCCCCGTGGTAAGAACTGAGATTGTTGGGACTAGTAGTTGAGGTCTATGGTTAGTGGGCGTGTGGCAAGCAGGGTGAAACTAGAAGAAATCACAGTGGGTAACATAGTTGAATTGGGCAGCTCGATGAGAGAACATAGCTTATTAGCAGCTGTGAAAATAGAGACCAGTTTGAGTAGAGCCCCGTGGGTAGAACATAGCTAATTATTTCACTGGGTGAGACCAGGTTGACTAGAGACTCGTAAGCAGTAGGTCCAATAGCTTATTGGGTAGCATCTGGGTGATTTGATACCAGGTAGAAAGAGTTCTATGGGAAGACTGGAGTTGAATTGTTCGAGCTGTTTCAGAATAGATAGAAGATTGACTAGATAACTGTGATCAGTAGGGCCCATAGCAGATTGTGTAACTTCTGGCAGTATTGAACTGTGGGAAGAAATCTAATTGAGTTCTGCTAGCTAGGATTGGGTGTGATGAGTCCAGGTGTATGACCCAAACATGGGCAGCCTAATCAAGTAACATATTTCATTTGAGCATGTGTATGAGAGAACTGATTCCATTTGGGCAGGTTGAATAGATGACTACATGCAGTAGGTGTAACATAGAATTTGTCGTAAGATTGCTGCAAATGGGACCATGTAGGTGTGAACAGGTTGTGACTAGATCCCCATGTAAAGACCAGAGTTGATTTTTCTAACCTGGTTGATTATATAATAGGTAGAGACCTGTGGGCAGCAAAAGATTTCATTTGGGAACATGTTTCTTATATAAATTGGGGCATTTGGGAACTAACAGGGTGCTGAGGTGACTTGCAGTAGTCTCTACTGGGCTGTTGTTGTAAAATAGCTCTGTATTGGGACTAGCCGTGTGTGAATCGAAAAGATGAGAGACCAAAATAATAGATTGTATTTGGTAACTAAGTGATTGGATAACTGAGATATTTTGTTATGAGCGTGATGAGACCAGTAGTTTCCACGTGTGCCATAAGTCTAAAATCAAGGATCGACTGAGCTGCTTTACTCTAGAACATGTTGAATAGCTACCTGAGAGCAGAAGAGGGAGAAATTCAATCTCACTCCATCCTAATAAACCCCGTATTTTGGAGAAAACTCATTTTTACCTTCTATGGGTTGGGTAAACTCGGGTGTCCCTCATTAAGTGAAAGTTGTAAGTTCAGTAGCGTAGGAAGAATAGAAAACATGACTTGTTACCAAAATTGTTTTTTTTTATAGTGACTCTACCTACTAATGATATATCTTGTCAGAACCATCTTAGAACCTTACTTTCAAACTTGTTCAAGACCCAATCCCATAGGCCATTTAGAGGCACATCAATTCCAAAGGGAATACCTAAGTATCTTATAATATTATCTGGCTTAAGAATCTTCTGCTTTTTCACAAGACGATCTAGAAAGTTTTCCTAAGAACCTCTCTCTTCTCTTCAAGACAAATTTCTCTTGTTGCTTTAGCAAAATGTTCAGACAACGCATTGTTCCTTCAATATAACTTTGGGCGAGTTCCGAGGAAAGAGCAGAATCATCAGAAAAAGGAACACGGAGTTACTGTCCAACATTTCTGATAAGAATGCCTCAAATCTGCCCTTGCACTTGAGAAGCTTCAAGGATATACCATAATGCATCCACTATCAGAATGTGAAAGTTGAGGGAATCAATGAAAGGTAAATATTATTCCTACAAAGTGAATATACAGAGATAACTGGTTCTTCCAGTGTGTCACCATTCATTTTTTGTGCCCACAAAAACCACCCCTATGATTTTTCCCTAATAGGAAAACAGGCCCCCCCCCATGAAAATGAGATATTTCTGCCTAATTGAATACTTTTTGTCCTACCGTATATCTCTTTTCTAGTTTTATGGGGAATCTAATGATCTTGTGTCTTTTATAGTCCTTTCAGGGTATCTATGCCTTTCATGCTTTCGTCATTTGATGCTTTGGTTTTATCTTGGTTTATTTGCTTGCTCCTGTGAAGTTTTGGGAATATTTCTAATACTCCTACTTTTCTTATGATATTAGATTCTTTGATTGCTCTTGATGGTTTGGTTACTCTGAGTTAGTATCCTTATGCTTTGCTCTGATTCCTTTTAGATAGCTTTTGAGTATTATATCCTTCCTGGTGTTGTAGTATTTCTTTCTCTCTACTTATGGATTTTCCCTTTTATATAGTTGATCCTTTATACTGCTTATGATGAGCTCTGATGCTGATGATATGACACATGTAGAGGATGCAAATGAAAATGACTCTACTTTTATGGAATGGATAATAAAAGGAGTAACACAATGCATCACAAAAGAACTCATACTGGAACTTAAGGATGGTGTGGTTGAGGCTCATCTTGCACTGGCTGTGGATGCTGCTACTGCTTTGATACTAACTCTGGTTCCATGAAGGAATGATGAAGTAATTTAATTTTGACATTCTTATCACTTCTATGTTTGGCTGCTCTTGCCAGGGAATGTGGAAGGGATGTCTTCACCTGAAGGAATGCTTGACCCTTTACATGGGTGTTTTCTACCTCTTATTTATGTGATGCTTAGGCATGTTCTGGGACTGATAACAGAATTATTACAGAGTCTAAAGGCTACAGTTGGTGTCTCCATGATCAGATTAAGAGATCTCCTTATATGGGGCTGTCCTCGAAGAGAAAGGATGGAAGGATCCTTCCTAGCTTGATATTTGATTTCTAGAATCAAGAAAGGAAAACATCTGGTGGATCTAGAAGCTGTTGTGTGTTCCTCCTAGATAATGAAACATCATACCTAAAATGGGTAGATATGATTCTTGGAAAAGAGTTGAGAATTTCATGGATGAAGGTTTCATAAAGAGTTGGCTTCAAGGACATTGGAAGATCCTAAAGGAAGCAATGGTTATGTCAATATGATTTGCATATTCTAGCTGCTCGTCATCATGGTGGCCTAACACAGGTTGTTCATGTTCATATGTAAGTGATTCTAGGCCCCAAGCCTTTAATCTCGGGCTCCCATGAGTTTCTCTGATGGAAGGTGTTTTGATGCTTTCATATTGATGCCTATTGAACGCTAGGCTCTCCCCTGATGCCTCCATTCTTCCTTTGATGGCTTTCTACCCTCTTCTATGATGTCGTCGTATTGTCTCTGCCTCACTTTGATGCTTTTGATGCCCTCCTGGCTTGAGAATATGGCGAAAAGGTTTGAGGGATGTCTCATGATTGGCCTACCCTTTTGAGGAGCTCCTTGGTTCCTCTTCCCTTGATGATCTTACTTGAAGTTGATTTGGTTGAGCCTACTCCCTAGTACTTCCTGGGTATGTTTTATTGTATGAGGCCTCTCTGGCACTGTCTTAGACCTTTTATTAATCTTGTTTTAATTCTTTACTCTCCTTGAGTCTCTCTATGGATATGCTGATACCTCTGCTTTTCTTGTTCTTGTTCACATTTAGAACATGCTTGAAAGGTGGAAGGAACTTGCAAATGATTTGATTTCGTGAAAGAATAGACTTGATTGATGATAATCTAATGACTCTAAAGCATGGCCAAGAGTAGATGGACTATCTAGCCTCTTGAAGGTTATAGAAGAATGATTCAAGGATGTTCACCACAAAGTGCTCCTCTCCAAGGAAGTCTAGCATGAGAGCAGTTGATGATAATGGAATGGTATGTTTGAAGGTGCTTACAAGTCTTAACAATTACATATAGTTGTACGGCTCTTACACACAGTTGGATATTTTTGAAGTTTTATCTAGCTTATAACACACAATTTCTCTGCAACATTAGTTGATGCCCCTATTCTTTTACACATTGATCCAAAGATAATTGCATACATGTTACTTATTGAAGCATGCAACTCTCTGTATTTTGGGTTTGTATGGTAGGTATCCTGATGATGAAGCAGGTGAAATACCAATGGCATTTATTGTGAGGAAGTCTGACATCAATATCTCCAAAGAAGATGTAAAAAAATTTGTTGCAAATCAGGTAAATGAAACAATGATATATTTAGTTTGTGAACTTGCCTACTCTCAACCTAAAAATTTGGTTTCTTTTGTTGGAGATCTGCTAATTTCCAAGCGAAAATATCTTTTGTGTGCAGGTTTCTCCATACAAGAGGATACATCGAGTAGCATTTGTCAATTCAATTCCCAAGTCCCCCACTGGAAAAATCTTAAGAAAATATTTTATTCATGAGGCTTTGTCCACCTCCAGAATGTGACTCCCACAGAACAACCTTTAATCTTTGTGAAGCAATCATCTGCTAGTTTTTTATTTGAAGTATGAATATCATTTTTTTATTCAAACAACATATTTTAAAAGTGTGTGTCTAGCTGGTATAATCTCACAATGTTGGTTATAAGCATCGATTAATTCGTTTGATCTTTTGTGTCACTTAGGTTATAATATTGTAATTGACTTCCTCAGCAGTTTAAGGTATACATAATGGAAGAAAATGAAACATTTTATTATCATTTCCATTTTCTTTATCATACCTGATTTTGTCATTTGTCTACAGAACAACTAAACATATCTACAATCTCTGTTTACATCAAGTCTTGGATATGTTTATCATGACTTCTAGCATCCTGTTGACAGATGAAACTTGCAGCACCCAGAGAGAGTATTTCTCTGGTTGGTGTGCAGAACTTATAACATTTTGATCCTACTTATGGTATTACAATCAAATACTCATGGAAATAGAGAAAGTTATAAAGTTATGAATCTAGACTTGTTTTCATTTTATGAAAAGTTGATTTTTATTGTGATTTCGTGACATTCATGAGGATTCAAACATTACTCTACAATTGTTAGATAACCACCTTAACACAATTTCTAGAAGAATCATCTGATCACAAGCTTGTCTTGGAACATTTGACTTGGGTTTATCATATAATATCAATCACCTTTATTGTAATTCATTGGAATTTGGTTGGCTTCGTTGCCTTTTGTGTCTATACTTGTGGTTTTGTATTGAGATTATTTGGGCTTGCTGTCAGTGTTTTTCACTTCTGAGAATGCTTTGTTTTTGTTTTTCTCTAATTATGTGTTGAACATTTTTTAAAAATCAATGCATATTATACAATTTCAAGGACTGTCATAACTCTTCACATAATTCTTTAAATGGTGCTAGCTCATTGGAAGAGCACTTGCCATGCAGGAGGTTGGTGGTTCGATTCCACTGCAACATAACATGAATTATTCAATGATATTGTTGATTTTTTTAACTAAATATTTTTATATTGACTTATTTTAATGGTAAGATATTTTTCTGGAGTCATTGTTTTATATTGTCTCTAGAAAGACAATAGATAGGATTAAAGACATTGTCTCCATAAAAGGCAATATGTATTTAATTCCAACTATTGTCTTTGGAGAGACAAAAATGAAATTGTGTCAAGTTAAGACAATTTAGCCAAAAATTGTCTTAAAACCCCCCTTTATGTTGTAGTGCAACTATTGTCTCTGGAGAGAAAAAAATGAAATTGTCTTTGTAGAGACAAAACTTCTTGTGCTATATATTGTCTTTATAGAGACAATATTTTAAGACAATTTAATTTGAGACACCCGCTTGAAGACAATATTTAAGACAATACACAAGTTTTCTTTTGTCTCAAATTAAGACAATTTACCCAAAAATTGTCTTAAATATTGTCTTAAACCCCCCTTTATGTTGAAGTGTGGGAAGGCAAAGACAGACTTCCTCTGCCAAATCCTGCAATACCAGCAAACCCTACCGAAGTAACTGAGCATCCAAATGCAAAGTTAGTTATTTTTCCACTGCCTGTTTGCAAAGTTAAAGTGTCAGTCAATAGATGCCCAGTAGTGCTTCCGCTACCATAGCCGAGGGCATAGTCTGGACACATCCCCGAGCACGTCTTTGTACAGGTCCCCTCGCTTCCCTCTTCCTCACACACTTTTTTTCACTTTGGATCTGCACACTCTACAGGTATAGCAGGCGATGACTTGTTAGGAAGAAAAATTGTGATGTATCCAGAGCAGTCCATACATGTATAGTTCATAGTGCAGGGTACCCACACCACATTACTGCCCGTGTCCATGACCACCAATAAATCCTGTAGAGGCGTGCCCATGGATATTTTGATGTAATACTCTGTGAAGTTGTTGGGATAGTAGAGAGGGGGATCCCCCCATTTTCTCCTCCTCTCCGCCCCTTGTGTCATGGACCTTTTAGTGTGAAGGGTCATGGACATTCCATTACACAATAATATTGTGCCACATAGCTGTAGTGGGAGGATGATGGAGAAGATTAGGTTTAATTTGGACACTGCCATGTTAAATACTTTGTCACTAGGCTAAGGATGGGATGAATAATAGGAGCAATGATGATATATCATTGAATACAAATAAGCAATTTTGAATGTTAATATTACCAAGGGTAGTGAAAGGGAGAGGCTTCATTGACTATGGCAGTAAGTATCATACATATTTTTAGGTTATATTTTTATTAATATGGTTGTTCAGTATATGTTTAATGTTATATTTAAACAAATTTAAATTTAAGAATAGGTATATACTACTCAATCACATTAATGAGGTTATAAACTGAAAAATAATAGTAACTTAATATTCTTATTCTTTTAAATACAAATTTTGACATATCAAATGTTCTTAGAATTTTAATATATCTAGAAAATCTGCCTATTATATATATATGAATTTCATATTGTAATTTTTTTTTAAATAATTGATTTAATTGTTTTATTTAGAATTTTAAAATATTTAGGAAATGTGTACTTCAATTTAATTTAATTTTTCTAATATAATATAATTATTTAATTTTAAAATATTTAGGAAATGTGTGATTTGATTTCATTTTTATAATATAATATAATTTATATATCTGAAATTATTATTAAAATAAATTAGTTAAAATAGATATTGAAATAGTTTATTTATTTTTATATATAAAGTTGATATTCAAATAAACTAGTTAACATAGACATTAAATAAGTTATTATTTTTGAAGTTTTATATCATTTAAAAAACATAAAATCAAAAGTAAAAATTAAAATTTTATTACTTTTAATTAATCAATCTATCCTTATAACTGATATAAAATTATAATATTTACAATCAGTATTTTATAATATAAAATTATATTGTTTACAATGAATATTTCAAAATATTTTTGTAACCGTATTTTTGTGAGGGTTACATAGTAGGAGTGAATATTTTAATTATGACTACAAAATGAGAGTGAAATATGAATATTAATACTAGTATGAGTTAATATTATGGAAAGGTCGTCGAAGGGAGGGCCCAGAATGACCATGGCAGCAAGAGGCACGGGGGACTACGATCTCCATCGGGACTTCTGGATCTGGGTCTCGCTCAACTAAATCACATTTAATGAGTTGTGGGTATTCTTATCCTCTTGACTGCAAACTGAAAATTTTGGCGGGTCAACTAATTTACTTCATTGTTGTATTTAGGAAATAGGATTGAAATTATGAAATTAATACTGTAAATTTTCATACGTCAAATAACTGAGTTAATAGTTATTAGAATTTTAATATATATAGATATAGATATATTTTTGAAATAAATTATAAAATATAAATATTGAAATAGTTTATTTAATTATAATATGATATTGATTTTGAAATAAATTAGTTAATATTGATATTTTAATAAGTTATTTAAATTTTGTAGAATAGTGAATAGTATAAAATAATATTTTTTTTAGTTTTAATTAATTTCTCTAAAAATTATATAAAATTATGTTATTTTATATGAATATTTTCAAAAATTTACTTATGGTTATAAGTTGAGAATGAAATATTTTTATCATAACTTTTTGACAATGGGTTGTTATATCAACCTACCAATATTGATGTTTTCCAATGTTTCATCTTATTTACAAAGATCTTAGTTTGGGTTCAAAAATTTATCTTCAAAGTTTGGATTTAAGAGCATTTCTTGGAAGCAAACTGATTTTACAAAGAATTGTTTGGGGTTTAAAGAATTTTTTTGGAAGACATTTCTTGGAGGCGGCCTGATTTTGGCAAAAAATGTTTTGAACTTAAAAAAATTTCTTGGACGTACATTCAAAAGACATTTCTTGGAGGTATGTACGTGTTTTGAGTTGAAGTAAATCTTTTGAGCTTCGTTTCATTTTTATAAGACATTTTTCTCTCGAATTTTTTAAAGTAAGTGTTTTGGATTGGAATATGTAATTTTTGCAAAAAATTTACACTGAATTTTTTTAAATTAAATCTTTTGTGATATTTTTTGTAATTGAGTTATTGTCTAATTTTTTGAAGGAAAATTTTTGAACTTCATACCCTATTATCATGGGAAATCGAAGAACTTGTGCGAGAAAATATGATCGAAAAAGAGACCCTGAGGAACGTAGAGAAGAGACGAGACAATCTCGCAAAAGAAAGTTAGAAGCCCTCTCAAATATTGAAGAGGAAAATCAACCTCAAGAAGAAATTGAAGTAGGTATGTAAATGTAAATATTATGATCTATTGATATATTTAAAATTTTTCTAATGTAAAATGTGAAGCTTAATTTTTATTTGATGAACTAATTTGAAAAATATTTTGTTTAATGTAAATAGACAGAGATATTCCTCAAAATATTGAAGAAGAAAATCAACCTCAAGCAGAAATTGAAGCAGGTATGTAAATGTAAATATTATGATCTATTGATATATATTTAAAATTTTCCCAATGTAAAATGTGAAGCTTAATTTTTATTTGATGAACTAGTTTGAAAAATATTTTGTTTAATGTAAACAGACAGAGATATTCCTCAAAATATTGAAGAAGAAAATCAACCTCAAGAAGAAATTGAAGCATGTATGTAAATGTAAATATTATGATCTATTGATATATTTAAAATTTTCCTAATGTAAAATGTGAAGCTTAATTTTTATTTGATGAAATAGTTTGAAAAATATTTTGTTTATATGTAAACAGACACAGATATTCCTCAAAATATTGAAGAAGAAAATCAACCTCAAGTTGAAATTGAAGCAGGTATGTAAATGTAAATATTATGATCTATTGATATATTTAAAATTTTCCTAATGTAAAATTTGAAGCTTAATTTTTATTTCATGAACTAATTTGAAAAATATTTGAAATTTTAGATATATTTATTAATTTAGTTATTTATTGAATATGTACTATTTTTTCGAATATGTACAGATGAAATCACTATCAATAATGAGATGTTAGAAAATGTTGACACTCACACATATGGAGGTAAAAAACCTGACCATGTTATACGATATCGTGTTAACTGCATTTTTGAAAAGTATTTCTTAAATGAGCGGGTGACAGTTCAGGCTCAAATATTGAAAGGTCTCTTATAATTAATGAAATTAATGAAAGCTATGACACTATTGGGTATTCAAAAATCAACCAAAGATAAAAAAATGAAGGAAGAGGTAATAAAAAATATGAGTAGTGCTATAAAGTCAATTAAGAGATCTAGAGAGAAAGATTTTTCAATTGTACGTAGAGGAATACAGATGGCAATGATTTCCTCAAGTACTCAAGAGAATCGTTTGGTAACATCTATGGCACGAGCACTGGGAACCTCGCAAAAAACTTTGCACAAACATCGGAAATTTCGTTTGCAAATAGATGTAAATGATGAACTCGCTTGTTGGAGAGCTATTTGTAGTCAACCATACAAATATAGACTTGGAGAAAATGTTAAAAAAATAATATATGAATATTGGAAGAACAATTCACGTGTTTCACCAACTGTAAGGCATGTGATGCGAAGAAGAATAGCACGAAATCAGTACGAAGAACATGAAAAACATCTCTTGGAAACCACTCAGATAGAGTTATTCAACAATTTCAAAGAAGAGAATCATCAAATTCATGTTTCACTCAGTGCTTTTGTTCAACAAAAACCATGGTATGTAAAACCTATCACCGTACGCGACACTTGTTATTTCCGTTATCATGTGGAATTTGAGTTATATTATGACACATTCCTTGATTTCGGTAGAACATTATGGAAGGATTCACCTCCTCCTTCCACTATCTGTGATTTCATATCTCAAACTCTATGTGAAAGAGAAAGCGATGAACTATTTTACAAAAGGAAATGTGTTGGTGGTAAAAAATGCGATGATTGTGGAAATTTGACTAAATTTCAAAATAAATATCGTATTGATATAAATGATCAATCATTGTCCAACATGAAAGTGAAATGGAATAGATATGAATATACTGATACATCTATTCAAGGTGCAAATACTGTTAAAATAATTGAATTACTAGAAGATGAAATTTTTCTGATAGACTTTTTGAGAAAGTTTGAGGCAGAAATTTACAAATACACGAAGCATTCCCATAGAGCTCGATGGCAAGACTTGCAATTAAAAAAATCTCGTGAAGTTTTTCCACCAGGGACCATTTTTTCAGTGATTGATTTTGCATAAAACTACGCATTTGTTCCACAAAAAGAAATTCAGAGTGAATACTATCATTCTGACCAAGTCTCCATGCTCGTCCATATTCTATATAGAAATGCTGAACAAAATGTCGATCAAATAGAAAGCACGAGTGAAAATCGACATATCATTAAAGAATATCACTTTTATATCAGTGACGATCGTACACATGATACATGTTTTGTACAACATTGTTTTGGAAAAAATTATGATTCATTGAAAAATCGTGGAATAACATTCAATGAACACTAGATATGGTCAGACAGATGCGTGGGTCAATTCAAATCTACACGATCATTCTTTTGGTTGTGCTGTCTTCATAAGAAAACCTGCATTAAAAATTGTTGGAATTTCTTTGAAACTGGCCATGGAAAAGGAGAGCATGACGGTGCAGGAGCATGCATAAAATGAGTACTTCGAAGATATCAAATGAACCAGTCTGCAAGCCGACTTGTGAACGCTGAAGAAGTTGTTTAATGGTGCATCGATGCTCTAAGCCATGAGAGAAACCCATCAAGAGAAGTGCGAAGGTACATTCAATTTAATTTATATTGGAAATTTAATTTTAAACATTGTACATTTATCATGCAATGATTATCTTTGATTGTATTTTGATGGCGGCAACGGTCCGTCTGGTTTGCTAGGGTTTGAGATTACCAGAATCTGATCTCGCTCCATGCCAGAACTGCTTGTTCCCCTCTTCTAAGATTCTGCCTTCCAGCATCGTCCCTTCTGAGCACCACAAATGGCCGCCTCTTTGGGAGGGGTGGGTATTACCCCCCCTCCTCCTAACTGTGCCTCCACTGTAATGTCTGACTCGCAGGTTAACGTAACGCCTGGATCACAAATGGTTCCTGATAGGGTTATCACTACAGACAATACTTCTGATTCCAAGACAAGTTCAGAGCCTCTTGGAAATGCCAATACTGAAAAAATTGATACGGAGGCACAGCAAAAAGCCTCCTCTGCCACCTGTATCCCCAAAGCTGCAGATCGAATCAAAATCAATCTCCCTAGTCACCGTATCAATGGAAACATTCAGTTCATGAAGGACCACGCCCTCATTGGGAAGTTGATCGGTCTTTGGCCGAATGAAAAAGCTTTGCAGGGGTGGATAAAATCCAAATGGAAACCCAAGGGTCAAGTTACCTTGCAGCTTGGCCCCAAAGGTTTTTTTACTGCCATCTTTCACTACCTTGAAGACAAGACGTGCATCTTTGAAGAGGGCCCCTATTTCTTTAACTCTGCTGGCCTCTATCTGTGCGATTGGATTGAAATATTCCATCCAGACAAGGAGGATTTCAGTTGGGCTCCGGTATGGATAATAATGTACTCCCTGCCTTTGGAATACTGGGACGAAGAAACACTAAGGGATATTGGAAATGGACTGGGAGAATTCATAAAGGTTGCTGAGGAAACAAAACTTCGGTGATACACTTCTTATGCCAGAATCTGCGTTTACATGCACCTTGCTAAGCCTCTCATGGATTCAGTAAGTCTATTCCACGATGACTTTGAATGGATTCAGACTATTGATTATGAGCACGTCCCCTTTCGTTGCAGAAAATGTCATGAGCATGGTCACCTTTTTAGAGACTGCCCATTGAACCAGAAACCTGCTTCCTCTTCCCCTAATGTTGGAAAATATGCTGAAGGCTTTACGAAAGTGTCCTCCAAGAAGAAGCACTCCAAGAAAACTCCTATCATCTCTACCGCCCCCAATATTCCCAGTACTAGCAACAGTTTTGAGGTTCTTGCTTCTCAGGACCATTTAGATGCTCAACAGGGGAAACCCCTCTCTTCTAGCCCCACTCCAATCGCCCTTCTTTCGAATCTCAAATCTTCTTCAGCTTCTGATATTACCAAAGCCTCTATTGTCTCCTCTTCGGTTGAGATCCAAACCAATCCTTTCACTTCTGCCTCTGCGCTCATGGATATAGACTGCTCCCAGATTTCAGTCCCACCTTCTGGGTCAGAAGCCATGGATCTAAACCTCCCTACTATTATGGAGGACGAGCCTGACAATGTCGACATCGGGGAGATCGACATTCTGGCTCTGGAGGAAGCATGCCATCAGAAAGAATTTAGTAAAATTAAACCCCATCAAATTGAAAAGCTAGTAGTGGTCCTCTCTCGAGCTCAGCAAAGAAACTCCCTAGGCATCCAAGCTGGAGGACCTTGGGATGGCAGGAAAATTATGAAGTAATCAAAAAACGTGGAAGAAAGAAAACTTTGCAGAGAATCATCTCAGCAAGAGAAATACTGGTGGAATCAGGCAGATTCCCTCAATTGACAAAGTTTTACAAGTCCCTCCCAACCAGTTCCTCATGAAGCTAGTTTCGTGGAATGTGAGAGGGTTAAACAACGCCTCAAAGCACAGGATGATTAAAAATATGATTCAGAAATATATCCCTACTATGGTCTTCCTTCAGGAGATGAAATGTAATAGCAACACTCTTGAGCGCATTATGACCAAAGCCTGGACGAACTGTAGATCAGTTTCTGTGGATGCGTCTGGGGCTTCGGGTGGGTTAGCAATTCTATGGGATCCCCAAAGCCTGTCTTTGTTTGACTTCCATGCCTCCCATTTCTGTACACAGTCGACTTTCCATTTTTTAGGCACCAGCATTCATGGACACCTAACCAATGTGTATTTTCCGCAAGAAATTCAAAAGAAATTAGATCTGCTCAACACCTTGACAGATCTAAACTGTACAAGGCGCTTCCCGCTCTGGTTTTGCGGAGGGGATTTCAACATGACCACTACATTAGAAGAATGCTCTGGAGGCAGGCAGAGACTTGAAGGAGACTGTTTAGGCTTTAAAGAATTCATTTCAGCTAATCAACTTGTGGATATGCAGACTTCTAATGGCACATTCACCTGGAACAACAAACGTAGTGGACCGCTGCACATTGCATCCCGGTTGGATCGATTCCTCATGACAGACAACGCTATTCATCTTGGGGGGGGTTTTCATTCTTCCATACTTCCCCTCGTAGGATCGGATCATTGGCCCATCCTCTTGCAGTGGTCTCGTCCGGGAGCGCATTGCAACAGATCATTTAGATTCGAATCATTTTGGTTTTCCCATGCTAGTTTTAAATACTTTGTGACCAAGGAATGGCGCTCCTTTGTTCCAGTAGAAGGCTCAAAAATGTTCCAATTCCAACAAAAACTCAGGAATCTTAAACTCTCTCTCAAACACTGGAATAAAACCCACTTTGGCAACAAATTTGACAACAAAAGGGAGTACGAGCTTCAAATGAATCTATTGTAGCAGAAAATCATAACCGAAGGTAGAACAGAGGACTATGATAAACAAGAAAAGGAGCTCCTAACAAAAATTGACAAAAGCAGGCAACGGGAAGAAACTCTCTGGCGACAAAAATCTCGTATCAGATGGCTTCAAGATGGCAAGAAAAAAACCAAGTTTTTCCACAAGTCCACTATTCAGTGAAGGATGCATAACCATATCACCTTTCTTAATAGTGATCTTGGGACACGCCTCGAAACGCATGAGGATATTGACAAAGAACTCCGAGGGTATTTCAAAAACATTTTGCAAGAACCGGATGGCAATCGCGAGCAAGCTATTTTCTCTGTCACCCAACATATACCTAAAATAATTACGGAGGATCACAATGCAATGCTTCTTCAACCAGTCAATCTAGAGGAGGTTGAGAAAGCCATAACACAGCTTAAGGAGGGGAAAGCGCCTGGACCGGATGGCTTCACTGCCAACTTTTTTCATGGTTTTTGGGAGCTTATTAAGTTGGAATTTTGGGCTTTAGTGGAGGAATCTCGATCCATGCACTGGATCCTTCCCTCAGTGAACACAACCTTCATTTCTCTCATTCCCAAAGAGGAGAGCTCAAGTACACTGGATAAATACAGACCCATAGCGCTTTGCAATGTTATTTACAAGTTGATTTCCAAAGTTATTGCAAACAAACTTAAGCCTCTCCTTCCTCTTCTTGTTTCTCCAGAGCAGAATGGCTATGTGGAGGGTCATCAAATTTTGGATGGTATAATCCTTTCTCATGAATTCATCCACTCCCTCAAAATCCTCAAGAAACCAGGTATGCTTCTTAAACTTGATCTTTCAAAAGCCTTTGATAAATTAAGCTGGCAGTATATCAAACATGTCTTACTGGCCTTTGGTTTCAATGCTGCTTGGACTAGATGGGTAATGAGCCTTCTCTCCTCTCCCAGTTATTCTATCATTGTCAATGGCTCTCCATCTTTACCGTTCCGGTCTTCTAGGGGTATTCGGCAAGGGGACCCCTTATCACCTTTCCTTTTTGTACTCATGGCGAAGGGTCTTAGTCGTCTTATTCGTCACGCTATCTCCTCTGGTTCTATTAAAGGTATATCTCTCCATGACAGTCCCCCCATTACTCATCAACAATTTGTAGATGATAATTTTCTCTTTGGCCATCCTTCTGTTCAAGAATCAAGAACCCTCAAATCTTTGCTTAACACTTTCTCGGAGGCCTCTGGTACTTCCATCAATGCTGCTAAATCCCACATTTTCTTCTTTAACACCCCTTCCATCTCTCAGCATAATATAGCTAGAATTTTGGGCTTCAAGATTGATGTTCTCCCCTCCAAATATGTGGGCGCTCCTCTGATTGACTCTGCTATAAAGAATACCTCTTGGAGAGCCCTGCTAGATAAGATGGAAGCTCGCCTTTCCTCCTGGACCTATCGCTCTCTCAACTTGCCCAGTAGAGTCATCTTGATTAAATCTGTTCTGCAAGCCATGCCTCTGTACCTCTTTTCCATTCTGTCGGCTCCTAAATGGGTGTTGAAGAAAATTCGCAACATTCAAAGGAATTTCTTCTGGGGCTCCTCGAGTCTTAACAGAAAATCGGCTCTTTTCAAGTGGATTGAAGTTTTCACTCCTAAAAATACTGGGGGTTTGGGCTTAAGGGACCCACTACACAGCAATATTACCTTGGGGGCTCATATTTGGTGGAACTGGGTCTCCAATCCACACATCCCTTGGGCCTGTCTTTGGCAGGTTAAATATGCTTCGGGCAGGTCTCAGGTTGATCTCATCCGTCTCAATTCTGATTTGCTTGGCTCTTTGATATGGAATGCTGCAAAAATTCATGGCGCCTTCATTCAAACTCATAGTTTCTGGGAAGTTCATTCAGGAGATAAAGCTAGATTTTGGGAATATTCTTGGCATCAGTTGCCGAAGCTCTCATCGCTTTTCGATAAACCCCTTTGGAAAAATAATCTTCGGACTGACTTCCCCTCTCTTGTCAACTATTTCTAGCAACCCATTCCTTCTCATGGCTATCAGGTCTGGAAACCAGCAATATGTTGGCAAGATGATTGGCTTGGAGAAACCTTCGACGATATTGAACAGGAACTCAGCCTTAGAAGAATTAAAGTTTCCAATCAAGCTGACAAATTAAGATGGGGTTACACTACACGGGGAAACTTCTCTACTCAAGAAGCTTACAAATTGCTCTTTTGCCCGCAGTAGGAATAACAGGATCACATTTGGGCTCAGGTTTAGCAGCCTCACTCTTGGCCTAAAATTTCTACTTTCCTTTGGCTTCTAGGTAAAGGAAAAATTCTCACATGGGACAATCTCTTAAAAAGAGGTTTTATCGGTCCTTCAAGATGCCCCAATTATCAGTCTCAAATTGAAACTGTGCAGCATGTCCTTGATTCTTGCTCATTATTATCTTATCTTTGGGATCAATTCTCTCTATGTTTTGGAAGGACAGGGCGGATGGAAGGGGATATTAACAATACAATCAGAAAATGGCCCTCGCTGTCGTTTCAATGTAATCTACTCAATAAAATTTGGAATTTGTTCCCAGGCTTCATCTATTGGGCATCCTGGAAGGAGCGTAATCACAGAATCTTCAAGGATATAGCCACACCGAATGCAATCATTTGGTCCAATCTTAAGCGCAATCTGCAAGAGACTCTGGATCTCACTCCTTGACAAGACTCGGATATGCCGACCTCCCCATCTGAATGTCTCATTTGGAAGCGATGGGACCTTGATCTCAGTGACGCCAATCTGCATTCCCAGAACACTGTGAAGCATGTTGACTCACCCATCTCTTGGTCGCCTCCTCTGCCACATTCTTTCAAAATGAATTTTGATGGGGCGGCTAAGGGAAATCAGGGTCCTGCTGGATTTGGAGGCATTTTTAGGAATCATGAGGGAACTATGACTCACATATATTTCGGCTCTATGGGTCATGATTCCAATAACGCTGCTGAACTCGAAGGCTTATGGCAGGGGTTGAAAATTGCAGAGAAAGAGAATTTCTTCCCGCTGGAAGTTGAGGGGGACTCTCAGATCCTGATTGAAGCGACAAAATGTCTCCACTCAGGCACCTCTTCTTCCAACGTTGCTTATAGTTGGCGGCTTCAAAGTAGACTGGAACTTATTGAAAATTGGCTCAAGACGCCTAAAGCAATAACCTTCAAGCATGTTCGACGTACAGCCAACAATGTTGCTGATTGGTTGGCCAATCAAGGAGCTCTATAGTCTACTCCTTTCTATGCAGGCTTGCTTCAGAACTCCAATGATGAACAACTCATATAGGAATGCACATCCTTGGTGCAAAAGGATATCCAAAACCCGGATGCGGGTGATCTACACGTTTGATGGGGGACTTGGACGGTTGGGGGGCGCGTGGAGTCCATTCGCTGTCATTCTTCTTGGCACCCTCTGCACCATCAATTGCATTAACTTCGACTGGTATGGATCATTTAAGTGGCACATTACTCCAGTTTCACGCTCCATCTATTTCAACTTGGCTTCTTCGGGACACTTCCAATCTGGTTTGTATTCTCCTGGCTTTTAATGTGATACGAACACCCCTGTGCATAATTCCTTTGGCTTTCATCTCATTGGCTTCCTCCCTGTCTTTCTCCCTGTGGATATTGACACCCACCATCTCTCTAGTCTCGGCCTGAGTTTCTCCTTTTCGCTCATTTTCAAGCCCTTGCATCTGTTTTCAATGCCTCGTCTGAGACACAGGATGAGAAGCAGGAGGGGCCTCTATTGCGGGGGTCCTTCTCTTCGACCTTCTCCATCCTCACCCAGCTCATCCTCACCACCTTCTGATGCCTCGAAAGGTCGTTATCCCAAAACTCGCAACTGTAGGAGCTCTCTGATGGGGCATAGGAATGAGTTGTTGGCCAGAAATCTCTCCAGTTTACTTCCGGGTCAGCAAAACACAACCCATTTTCGTTTCCTCTGCCTGCTCAACATGCCCACTGTCAGGGCCTCTATCACTATCGAATTCCATGAAGAACCTCCTGCTTCGACTGCGAAGTTGGCTGATTCACCTCCGGTGCACCTAACCTCTGATAAGGCCGGTTCTCCTCCTCACTCTGGTCCGAAGCAGAAGTCGGTTGCTGGTGGTTCCTTACAGGACCTGTTCGTAGATTCAAATGCTGACGCTCTCAAGGGAGGCAGTTCCACCGCTCTATGTGACGATGGTAGGATGCACACTTCCAATCAACCTGCTTCGAATGTCAATGTTGCTATGCAAGACGAGGATGATCTCGACACTCTGGCATGCCCGGTGGTTGAGTCGCCTCACTCCTCTTTTGGTAATTAATGGCCTCTCCTTTCTCTGTTCGGTTTTGGTTTGCTCTTTATGCTAGACTCGGCTCTGGCTCGCGGATGGTGGCTCGGTTCAGTTGGTTCTACCCTTTTTGCTGTTTTGAATGCCGGTTTTCCCCTAGTGGGCGGCAGATCATTTTGTATAAATATGTTTACAGCTCAGTAGCTGATTGTTGTAGGTTAATACTCTATTTGGACTCTCAAGCCGGTTTTCCCTACCAGGGCAGCTTCTCTTTGCTTAGAATTCTTTATGTCCATCATCGTTGTATCAGTCTACAGGCACTGTGTGTTTTTATTCTGTCAAAATTTCATGGCTGTGCTAGAATGTCCATCTCTCGGGCCAGAATTTCTGAGGCTTCGGCCTCCATGTAATCTTTTTGTATATTAATAGATTAAATCTTACTCAGAAAAATTAAAAAAAAAAAAGAAGAAGAAGAAGAAGAAGAAGAAGAAGTACATAATGACAATACAAAATAAATTAGTAATTAAATTAAATTAAGTAGCAAGAACTAAAAATAAAATAAAATATTTATTTAAAAATAAAAATAAATTATTATAGTATAGAAGATATATAAATATTATGCAAATTAAATTTATAAGAACTTCATCATACCTAAATATTATAAAAAATTTATTGATAATAATAATTTAAGTGGAAATTTATTTTAAAAAATAATTTATTATATTTATTTATCATAATTTACTAAATTTACATTAATAAAAATTATATAAATTAAGAGTATTTTGCAATTGCAGTTCAATATTTAATAGGATAAAATAATAAATAAACAAACTATTAGCACAAATAATTTAAAGAGAAGTGGTAGATTGAACAAAATAAATATCTAATATTAAGTATTAAATTATAATTAATGTAAATAAAAAATTATTTTTTTAACTATAATATATTTATAATTAGTTAATCTATGATTGAGCATTTTAAACGTGATAGATTTCAATCTTAAAGTGTTATCCATATGTTCTTACTAAGTGAATTAACAAGAGACTGAAAACAATTACTTATAAATATACTCAAACTCAAATTGTAACATTTCTATATTTACATTAAGAGGCAGATAATAGCTACCTTGTAGCCTTGTTTAAATTACAAATCAATAAATATACCAATAACATCACTCATTCACTGTTTATTAAATTTCGGATTTGACATTCCAATTAAATTCAACTTCAAATATCCCTAGTTTGTTTACATCAAAGAGTTTTATGATGTATGTTTCTTTGCTTATCATGTTTTATGATATATGTTTCTTTGCTTATCACGCAGGTGTAGCTGTTGGTTGCGGATGGCAAGCTCTGGTTGCTACTATATTGTTGGGATTCATGTAGGTTGTTTAGCTGGTTTTAAATTTGGATTTGGAGTTAAAGTAAGTTTTATGATGATATGGATTTTAATATTTATATTTATAATATTAAATAAAAAAATAAAACATTATAAATTATAAATATAAATTTTATGTATTATATATAATTATAATTATAATTGTATATATAATTTAAATTTTTTATTATAATTATTTGTAATTAAAAAATATTTTATATAATTTTTTTTTAATTATATATGAAATTAAGTTATGGTTGAAAATAATCTATTTTTTGGATTATCTTCAGAAAAAACTAATTTAGGATCATATTTAGAGAAAAAGTTTTGTACGACTATTTCGGAGCCCTTTATTCCAATGTCATTGGGAGAGTGTGAAGCATCTCTTGAATACTTGTGCAGTAGCAGAAGATCCGTGGGAAGGTAGGGAGTATGTTATGCCATTTGCACTACTCACTCAACAATATTTGGGAAATAGTGGAACGTTAGAAGGACATTGTTCAAAAGTATGGTTGTAAATCACGCTTGGATTTTGACCTTGGGATTCCTACTCTGAAATATTTGGAAAGAGAGAAATAAGATAATCTTTAAAAATTAGAGATCTTCGGTTGAAGTAGTATGAAATATTACCATTGGGAATGTGAGGGAAATAATCCTAGTAGAGAAATTGACAGAAAGAGGATTGGAAAGTAGAAGGGGAGGAGGCTTAAATTCTCAGTAAATTGGACCTCTCCCAAGCGGTGATTGGTCATCACTTCTATACATCAAGGCAAGCTCTGACTCCTTCCCCATTTGCTTTTGTTTCCCCCTTGAAGGTTTCATCAAGTTGAACTTTGACGGGTTTTCCAAAGGGAACCCTAGGTCAGTGGGTTTTGGGGGTATCCTTAGGGATTGCTTAGGAAGACCTCTAGGTTTGTAGACTAGATATAATGAGTATACAAAAAATAATGTGTAAAATTTTATGAAATTTGGAAAAGGGCTTATTACTGGCAAGAACACTGGGAATGACCAATCTACAGGTTACAAGGGATTCTCAGCTAGTGGTGGATGTTGTTCAGAAGTTGATTAACAACTCCCCCATTTTGAAGTTGATCAAAAGTTGGAGGCTTGAACATCAGGCTTCTAGAATCTGAGAGTTACTTCCATCTTTCCATTACACTATTACCTCACACACTAGGAGATCAAGAAACTAGGTGGTCAAATGCATGGCGAATTGGGGTACCCAGGAACTCTTTATTGAATTTGAATCCCAGTGGCCTCCTTCACTAGACTCATGGGACATCGAACATCTGGAAAAATTCATTGAGAGTGATAAGCTCTCCCTGTTAGGGGTGATGAACGAATTAACCACGCTTCAAGTGAGGGTAATTACTCTCTTCCCACATGGAAGTTGAATGCAAAAGAGTGTCAGAGAAGCTACAACTAGAAAAAAGGTTAAAATGTTTCAAGAGGTTATGCAATTTATTTGTTTGGCTTGGTTGGGTGAGGGATTGCATAGTTAGTTTCTAGTTATGGCCACTGAATCATCAGAGCAGTTTAATACTTCTAGAGTGCAGGGTGGCTACTTGGTGTAGCCATATCTTATCATCCACTATACGAGTTAGAAAATGGGAAGGAATTCAAGGTTTAATGGTGGTAATTCTAGCAAGGAGGAGGTCCCATGAATAGTCATTTGGGAACCTGGTGCACATTGGGAGATTCTAGCAGCAGATGAACTTTTGGAAATGGAGCAAATGGGTTTCATAGTTTCCAGTACCACAAACACGTTGAACGTGGAGTATTCCCACCTCGCATTGGACCAAGTATCAATTTAATGTTCAATTTTCCTTTTAACCCGGTTGTTGCTTGCTAGGATTCTACTAATGGTGTGTGGAGGGTCCAGGCGTTTGGCCAATGTGGCTGTAGGGCTTAGTGGAATATCGAGGGTGGCTCGGGCACTTTATCTCTATAGGCATTGGTTTGAGGAAAGTTGGGGTGAAGGCGAGCTAGAAGCTTGCAGGATTTCACTCCTTGGAAAGGGGTCTGAGAGTATTTCGTAAGGAAGATGGGATTGTAGTAGTGTTAATTGGTGGAGTTTTTGTTAATGGTTGAGAACTAAAGAAATGGGTTGGTGGATTGAGGTTGCCCCGAGGTTGAATGGTGGGGGTCTTGGTGCAAGCGGAAATATTGGTAACTACGTGCCCACGTGGGGAGTGGAAGGGTCAATTGATGAGGAGTCTTGAGTGTGTTGGATGTTGTGGAAGGTTATTTGCATAGATCACTAGGACGTTGGTTTGGATAACTTGTGTGGGTTGAGTGATGAGGATTGTTGGGGTAGCATGCAATGCTAGCAAGGACATGCCCACAAAGGAACTAATCCATGTGGCCAAGGGATAATGCACTGAGTAGACCAACAAGAGGAAGAGAAGGAGGTCGAAAAACTGCCAACACTTCGCCTGGATGCATCGACTTACCTCCACCATTTGACTGTCTAGAAGCACCACTATGTAAGGTGTTAGCAATGGTGGAGAATCTAGCCCACAACCGTCATGATGATTATAATGATGTCATTTCAATCATGAATGACCTCCAACACAACCAATGGCATATGATGGATATGCTAGTGTCCTTGCGTCAAGGATAGAAGTGACTCTAGGAGCGGGTGGAAAAATTTGAAGGAAGGATGGTGCATATGGAGGCACACATCCATGAAGCCTTTCACCAACCACGTGGCAATGGCCTAGATGACCCTACTTTGAGTAATATTATTGTTTAATGATGATTGTGGGTTGTATTTTGATCCTACAACAGTTTTGGTATGTTTCAGGAATCCGTGTTTAGTCCTTAAGTTTCCCTATGTTCCTGTTAGTGTCTTTTTTCCATTACCATTTGGCTAATAAGTTCGGTAGGAATGAGGCCAATATTGCTTTGAAGCTATACTAAATTTAAAAAAAATAAAATTATTTCAACATGTTTATTATTTAATATAATAAGGATGTTGTTATGCATTTAGACCCAAAAAAAATTGTACCTAGAAATATTTTAAAAATTAAATAATTTTCTCTCTTTTTATTTCTTGATTTGTTTATTCATATTTTTAAGAATAATTAGTTTAGATTTATTTTTTTATTTTCCGAAAAATTGTTTTTTTCTAAAAATTTTACTTCTATATTTATGAAAAAATAATAATAGCCAATTTTATAAATTTTATTTTTTGAATTTTATTAAGTTAAATAATATTATAATTAATTTAAATTTATCTAAATAATTTTTATTTTTTTTAAACAATAATGAGAATATTTGTATTGATTTCAAAATCTATGCTAGGTTTATAACTTTACATTAGGGTTTCAATTCAATTTTGTCATATATTTCAAGTATACCTAGCATAACTTGTATCAAAGTTATCCTTTGTTGAGGGACTGTAAACCGAGAGATAAAGTAAGGGTCTTTGGATGTGAAAACATTTCAAAAGGACCCTGTTGTAGCCTCTACAACACCCTCCAAAACCCCACTTAAAACATTTTTGGAGCCCCTTGAACTTAAGGAAAAACCAAGTAAAGAGTCTGGAAGGCTAAGTCGCAAAGTCGCAAAACTCCATTTTTAGAAAACTGCGACTTTGCGACCTTGCGACCTCGCAACCCACAGGTCGCAAGGTCGCAACGTCGCGAAACTCAATTTTTCCAGAAAACCGCGACCCCGCGACTTTGCGACCCCGCGACCCACATCTCGCAAGGTTGCAAGGTCGCATATCTCTCTAATCGCTCAAATTGCGACCTTGCGACCTCATTAAATGCTTGCACGTGTGACCTTTTTATATAAAGGAGGTCGCTAGGTCGCATTTTTCATATGCTACGGATAGAAAAAAAACGGCTCTGACAAGTCGACTGGCGCGTGATTTTCCCAGGTAAGTTGCCTTTCCCCTCCTGTTGTTTCCTTCTTGGTCATTCTTGCTAAATCCCAGGCACCCTTAGCCTTTAAATTGTACATTTTCTTCAACCACTGGTTATTTTTCTTACTCAGGGTTTTTGTTCTAATTCCTGTTTCCCCCCACTGTGCCCACTGTGCTCAAAATAATCACCATTACTGGTCTTGGCTTTCATGGCTACTTCCTTACTCCTAAAGCTAGCCCTTGACACCATCCTGTCCCATTTTGTTTTACATTTTTCTAGTTAAGGGGAAAACCACTTCATGCCGCATGCGCCCAAAACCCCCGGGGAAGCCCTAGCGCGACTTGCGACCCCGCAACCTAGTCGCAAGGTTGCAAGGTCGCAGTTTCAAAATTTTTTGAGATTTGTGACCCCGCGACCTAGTCGCAAGGTCGCAAGGTCGCATTTTCCCAATTTTGATAAATTTGCGACCTAGCGACCTAGCGACCTAGTCGCAAGGTCGCATTTTCATACTTTCTCACGGTTTGCGACCCAGCGACGCTGCGACCGAGTCGCAAGGTCGCATGCTGGCTTATTTTTCTCAAACTGCGACCCCGCGACCCAGTAGACCTTTGTTTCAATTTTTCTTGTGTCCCAGCTAAAATCATTGATACACTGTAATTGGTCTTTTATCATCATGTCGTTCTTATCATGGGATTCTTTCATGAATATGACAGGTGAACTTGAAGCAGATGCAGAGTGTATACCTGTTCTCTCGGATTCTAGCAACATGGCACCCCCAGTATCTCGGAAGAAAGACAAGCACGTGGCAGTGGAAGAGGTGGAGATGGACATACCAGTATCCCCACCCCCAATATACAAAGATACCCTTTGTACATTTTCAAAAGGGGACAGCATGCGATGGTACCAAGTGTACTATGAGTTCGCCATAACGGAAGTGGAATTTCCAGAAGACCTCCTAGATCGGGAGGTATACTTAAAAGTCAAAAGGTCCAAGCTGCATCTCGCAGGTGCTCATCTGGCCATATTTCCATGTCCCGAAATGATAGAATGGATCATACAAAAAACAGATCCCAAGAAGTTCGTGATCCGAGACAGCGAAGGCAAAGCTTTCGCAACGCTCGTAGGCTCGGACGCCCACGTCTACTACTCTTTGCCTCAACAGGAAGAAAACTTTACAGAAGGATGGGCTCTTGCCCATGCAGTCCCCGTAGTCGACACTATCAGGCAGTGGTGGGCAGAGCTCGACAAATTTAAAGTCAAGAAAGACCAAGAATATCTGGTGGCCAGCCTAAGAAAATTTTATAAATTAGTAGCCGCCATGCTTTGCAGATTGTACGGGCGCCCCGACGCCACTACCTTCAACGACACATGGGCTACTATCATGTAATATGTAACGGTGCATGGCACCTGTTTCAACTGGGCTGGTATATTGATGACCTCAATGCATACAAACTTGTCCTCGGCATTGGCCCCAGATGAAGGAATGCCTTATGAGTTCTATATGGCCTCTTATCTATTGGATGTCATCTGTGCAAGTCTGCATTTTGAGGGATGGGCACATAACTGGAATCCCACGCAGACCCGTGCAATTCATCTACAAACCAAAGTGTTATGGGAATCCAGGTATAAGCAGGATATAGAACCAATTTCCCAAGTATTCATCCCCGCCCTATTCAGGAAATTATTTGGCCAGGATGCCCCTTGTATGTCTTGGCGAGCCAGGGAAACTCTAGGCCAAGTGGCGCATTGGTTTCCATTCGCTGGATATACTTTCATCTGAGTCTTTGGCTCGTTCAAGGCACCTCATGCTATGCCTCGCTTCATTATAGACAAGATGCTCATACAAGAGGTATGTTACCAAATGTCCTCGGGTTTCTCCAGTGTCCTGTCCAAAGGTAAGAAGAAGCCCTGGCCTGCGCTACCCCTCACTATCGGTGCATACACAGTTAAAGATTTCAGAGAGGTAGGGACTGAAGGAGAAGAGATTAAAAGTTATCGCCTTAGGACTTTAGAGCACCGAACATACGACCCGCAGAGGATAGTTCCCGAACACTGCAAGAAGGCCAAATTCAAATGGAACTACCAGCATGTAGAACGCCTGGAAGAAGATGATAGAAGAAACTGGTATAATACAGATAGACAACTCACTCCGGGGGAAGACTATGGCCAAGAGGATCTGGATGATCAGAGTTTGGAGGACAGGAGCTGTAAGTTAGGAGGTGTTTCTTCCTCTCTAGCTAAAAAGCCCCGGACCAGCACAGGGCCTGACACCTCTTCTCAACAGAAAGAAGCAGAGGCCAAAGCACAGAAAGAGAGAGAAAGGAAGATAAAAGAGGATGAGGAGAAGCGCAAGAAGAGTTCAAAGGTAGATCAGAAGAAGAAACAGGCCGAGGAGGCCAGGAAGGAAAAATAGGAAAAAGAGGCGCAGGCCGCAGCAGAACAGGCACTCAAGAAAGAGCTCGACAAAGCAGAAGCTGAACGCCAAAAGAAACCAGACCAAGCTGCTGCAGCCGAGCGAAAGAGGAAAGCCGAAATAGAAGCAGCGGCAGAAGTGGAACGCAAGTGGAAGGAAGAGCATGAGAAAGCGGAAGCCGAGCACCGACAAAGGGAAGAAGAGGAAAAGAAGAGGAAAGAAGAGAAAGAAAAGAAGAAGAAAGATGAGGAGGATGAATTGATAGAATACATCGAGATGTCTCCCCTAGAAGTACCTCTAGGCAGTACAAGAACCATGCTATCCGATGTCAATTCCCCCCAGGGGCAGGAGGAGGAGGTCTTCAACCTCACCAGTCTCACATTCGACCAATTCTCTTTCAAAATCCGGCAAGAGAAGAGAAGGTCCCTGGCATAAAGTCCTTCCGCCACATCCACGGTTGCAACTGAAAAAGACATAGTCCTTGATACTAGGACTAATCCCGTGATGATAGCATCGGCAGGCACTGCTTTCGCCGCGGCCACGGAAGAAAATGTCACCCGAATGAGCCGAGAAATTATTTCTCTACAAAACAGACTACGAGCAGCGGAGTAGCGAGAGAAGAAGGCGGAACAGGAGAGGTCAGTGTTGGAAGAAGAGGTGCAACAACTCCGAAACAAGGCTCCCCAAGTAAATGAAGTTCCACTTGCCATTCTAAAAGAATGCAATGTATTAGAGGCGACCATGAGATAGGTGTATGGGGAAATGTTCACCATAAAACAAACAGTCACCCGACTAGTAAGAGCACGAGCAGAAACTAAGCAGAAGCACGAGCAGCTCAAGGAAGCCTCAGCTGCCTTAGATAAAATGATGAACTGGATAGTGCAATACCCTCAAGTTCTCGAGCATTTTCCTAAGAAGGATTGGATTCATACACAAGATGCCAAAGTCCAAATCCGGATGAAGATGCAATCCAAGGATTTGGACAAAGTAATGTCTGCATACGACCAACTGATCAGCGGCATAGACTCAATGCACACTCTTCACCACATTCCTTCGTTAGGGGGATTGGACGAAAGTAAGACTTGGGAGCAAGTAGATCAAGAAATCCAGTCATTCCTGCAGCCTATCAAGCAAGCTGCTGCCTTCCCCGAGGTCGCAGCATCACAATAAAATCTGGGTCAGTTGCTTGTCGCGCCAGTCCAGATTTATACCAAGCTCACCTCCCTTTAAAACCAGATCTCACAAAAGAATGAAACTCTAATCTCGAATGCTCTGGAGTGCATGCATCGGTTGAAAGAGGAGGTCCCTCTAGTCTCCCCTATAGCAGCAGAATACCAGACCTGGTAGGACTTCCTCAAAGGAAAGCAGATTGATGTTCCTGATCTCTCTATTTCGCGCCCATCTCCATGACTCAGTGGCAGTAGGTTGCAGGTCGCACTGCTCATTAGGTCACAGGTCGCACTTCCAAGTAGGTCGCAAGTCGCACTCACTGGCCAAGTCGCAGGTCGCAATCTTCTCCCAGGTCGCAGGGCAACTCAACCGGCGGGCAGACGAAGAGTCAGGGAGCCCAAAGGTAAATTTTGATCTATAAAAACCCCTCCGAGAAAAGTGTAAAAGGATCTTCTTTTTTGGGACTTAAAAGCTACAGAGCATTGTATTTGAAAAGAACACTCTTTTGGCATATGAATACAAATACTTGTTGAAACTCCGTTTGGATCTGATGTGTTTTGCTTGGTGAACACTGCGAGTATTTCTTTATAGTTTCAGAACATCTTTTGATTAATGAGACTGCACTCTTTAATGGCATCATTTATGCATCATGGTTACCTTTATGTGTGTTAATGGTGTTCGGATTAATTGCTTGCTGAATGGATGTTAGTGACTTTGTTTATTAGCAATTCATTTTATCTTTTAGAAAGTAAAGGAGAATCTCGCCACAAAGAACTATTTCTTTTGTGATCAGAATCGCCTACAAGCATAACCCCAAAGATGTGTTGTTGACAATATTTCCTTCGGAGTGTATGCTTTATTATCTATCTTGCTACGCGTAGTGTTATATACATGTTTAATGCATCAACCATGTATTTTGTATCATGTGAATAAGAGTGTGTCCGTAGGTGCGAGCAAGTTCTTTTGAGACCAAAGGGAAGGTGACTAAAGCAGTAGCCGGACCCACACCCCGGACGGGATCCCTATTCCAAACGGTTCAAGGTCTGATTGGGACTTTCTACCGGGGAGATCCCCTACTGTTGGCCAGACAATTTTCCCCATCAACAGACCCCAAAATAAAACAAAATTTACAAAACATCCAACTTATTTGAGGATACAATATTTCATTACATTGTATTTTCCCAAATCCATTGGTTCATCAATCAAACCACTTGATATAGTAGAATAGTTATGTTCATAACCAAATTGTTGACCAATGATCTCAACTCCTCAACCTATTGATGTAAATGACATATTTCAGCCTTGTATTTTAATAATTCTTAACATGGTTTTAATTGGAAATGAAACTTCAGGAACAAAGGATGGAATTAATTAGCCATCTAACTTTGAGTTTCCAACCTTTAGGATGCAAACTTTATTGGTACATTCATCTACTTCTTTATTTTTATCGTGTAATACATGGAAATAATTTTTTTTTGTAAATAGGTTGAGCCTAGGCCATGGCTATCTTGCTTATTAATTGGGAGAAGAGTGATCTATCGATGATGAGATTGTTGATTTTGGGTAGCATCAGATGTGCTCTAAGTTTCAATATTTTTGGAGAGGCTTAGACACATGTATTCTAGATAACCCAAAAATTGTTTGGGAAAATTCCATATGGATTTTATTTTATTAAGAAAATAAATGATTTTAAAGTGACCCTAAGTCTAAATTTAGGAAAATAAAATTATTAAAGTGAATTAATATAATATGGGTATAAATGTTCTCGAAAACGTGGATCAAGTCAAAATGTAATCGTAGTCATTGATTGGATATCTAATCTCAACTGCTAAAGTCTCAACGAGAAGACTATAAGAAAGAATTGAGGGTATTTTGGAAAGACACACCAGTGCAGATGCTCAGTTACCCAAGAAAATCGATTTTCTCAGTGGCCGAAGTTCGGAAAGAGAAATCAATTCATAGGGAGAGTAGAAGGTGGAGAGGAGAGATAAGGTATCAACATCAGTCAGGAGTGCAAGGGAATGTGACGCAGTGCAGAGAAGGGTCAACACAAAAGCAGCAAAGGGACAATGTATAAAAGTGACGCATAAGTGCACAATCCTCATGTAGTGGTGACGCAAGAGGGCCAATATGGCCTCTCAGAGATCAGATTCTCATAAAAAATTTGTGAGGAAATTTTTCTCCAGTGTTATCACAAATATTTATCTTCATTACTGCTAATTGTTATTTGTACAAGAAAATTTTGCTGAAGAATAATAAAGAAACCCTCATCTGTTGCACCGATTTTCCCACATTGGGTTTTTCCGAGGACAGTTGTCCAAAAATAATTGTGTCACCCTTGTGCTAATATTTATTTATATTTTGCTCAGTATTTTATTTGTGAAGGTTGTAGTAGAATTTATTTTGATATTTACTGAAGTGATTTATGTAAATAACTTGTTGTTGGAATAATAAATAGAAGAAATAATATCACACATTGCAGTAGGATTTCGATTTAGAAATTTTCACATGGTATTAGAGCTTGATTATGAAAAGGTGCAGAAGAATCTACATTGAAGGGAAGTTGTGGTGCTGCACTAGCAGCAAATCAAACCCCAGAGGGATTGCACATTTTTTTTGTAGTGGCTGTCAGAGAAAATAAATAGCACGAGAAGATGGAAGATCATGACATTTCTAAGTTGTATTCCATATTGGAAGAAGAATTTGTTTGTTTTTCGACTTCTACATTAGCCGATGATTGGTATATTGATAGCAGGGCTCCAGCTCATATGCCTGGAGTACAAAAATATTTCTTGAGCTATCCAGAAGAACGAATGAACTTCCAGATTATTATGGGAAAAAAAACAAAGTATACCCTAGTAGGGAGAGGGACCGTAACATTTCAAAAAGAATAAGGAGATAGCCTCTAAGGCACGAATGTGCTGCATGTACCAGTGTCGGGAATGAACTTATTTTCAATGCCCCAGTTGCAGGACAAAGGATATTTTTTGTACTTCATTGGAAGGAATGTATACGTCAATCATCCAAGCTGGAATAAGGTTGAGATTGGAACTCGAAGCAACATGTTATATAGGTTGCAGCTCGAGTCTCCAATGGCAATGGTAGGAAACGATCTAAATGGCGAAAAGGACCTGAATGAGCTATGGCACAGACGAATGGGGAATTTACACCTTGGAGCTCTGAGGATACTTAGAGAAATTGTAACGGGAGTTCCAATCTTGAGTACCAAGAAAAATGACGTATGCAAAGGTTGCGTACTAGGGAAGTACGCTCAAACAACATATTCCAGAAGCAACAATAGGGAAAAAAGTGTACTAGGGATAATACGCTCAAATATCCATGGTCCAATGTCTACTAGAGCTCTTAGTGGTGGAAAATACTTTGTCACCTTTATTTATGACCACTCCAAGAAAACTTGGATCTACTTCTTAAAGACCAAGGATGAGGTCTTTGATCGGTGTGAGAATTCAAGGCTCTGTTTGAAAACCTAGCAGGGAATAATACAAAAGTGTTGCATTCAGATAATGGTGGAGAATATACTGATAAGGGCTTCACAGAATCCTACGCAAAGGAGGGCATCAAAAGAGAATGGATGACTCCATATAATACAGAGAAGAATGGATTTTTAAAACGAAAGAATATAACTATTATTGGGGCAGCAAAAGAAATGTTGTATGATTAGGATCTGCCTAAGTTCTTATGGGCATAAGCATGCAACACAACATTATATATCCATAATAGGACTCCTCATATAGCACTATGCAAGAGAATTCCTGAGAGTGTCTTCACAGGAAAGAAGTCGAAAGTGAGTCATTTCAAGATATTCGATAGTGTGGCATATTGTCACATTCCAGGCGAAAAACAGATTAAATTAGATCATACTACAGAAAAAGGGTATATCATAGGATATAGTGAGACTTCAAAGGCATATAGAATCTACATTCCAAGAAGCAGAAAGATTGTAGTAAGAAGGGATGTAAATTTCATCGAAGACAGAGATTTCATAAAATCCTGAGAGATGCCTTCTGGAGGACAGTTTGAGGATGTTCCTCTTGTACAACAGCTGCAGGGGGGAGAACTAGAAGGTGGAAAAACATATGGTTCAAGCACTATGACCAACACTACTATTTCCTCAAGTGAGGGAAGTCCAGATAGTTCGCAACAGGTGGGACAACAGGAAGAGGAAATGATTGAGTTGCCCACCACTAGTGGAAGAACTAGCATAGAAGTAAGGGATACGCTAAGGGATGCAGAGGAGTTTGATGGAGCTCCTAGAATCGAGAAAATGCAGCGTAGGGGTAGCACAGGTAGAAGAACCCTCTAGATTTTAGGAGGTCGTAAAACATCAAGTTTGGGTGGATGCCATGGTAGAAGAATATAGTTCTATCATGAAAAATGATGTCTGGTAATTTTTACCTAAACAGAAGGACAGATCAGTCTTAGATTCGAGATGGATCTACAAGATCAAGTATGTTGTAGATGGCAGTGTAGAGAAGTACAAGGCTAGGTTCATGGATAAAGGATATGCTCAGAAGGAGGGGATAGAACAATATACCTCTTTCAGATCCATTATATCCCTTGCAGCGTAGATGGGATGAGAAATTCACTATATGGATGTCAAGACAACATTCCTAAATAGGGTGATAGAATAAGAGGTGTACATCGAACAACCTAAAGGCTTTGAAACACATGAGAAGAGGACTCATGTATGCAGGCTGAAGAAATCCTTGTATGGGATTAAGTAGGCACCTAAAGCTTGATATGGTAAAATTGATGGTTACTTACAGTATTTGGGATTCATCAAGAGCAATGTCAATCCCAATCTATACTATCTGGCGGTAGAGAATGAGCCTTTAATTTTAGTATTGTATGTAGATGACTTGTTTCTAACAGGATCATCTAATCTCATAAAGGATTACAAGAAGAAACTTGTAGCAGAGTTCGACATGAAGGATATGGGGCTGATGCATTATTTTCTAGGACTTGAAGTTTGGCAGCAAGATGGGGAGATCTTCCTTGGGAAAGGTAGATATGATACATAAATTCTGAAGAGATTCAAAATGTAGGACTGTCGACCCATGGATATTCACATGATTACCAAATGGAAGAAAATAAATGCATCTCAAGGCAAAGAAGTGGATCCCACCATGTACAGGAAACTCATAGGATCCCTCATGTATTTGGTCAACACCAGGCCATATATTTTCTATGTTGTCAACACCCTTAGTCAGTTCATGGTGGAACCAAAAAGGGCGCATTGGGTAGCAACAAAGCACATTCTTAGATATGTGAAAGGAATAGTTGGATATGGATTAAAGTACACCTGAGGATATGATGTCATATTGAGTGGATTCACAGATGTAGATTAGGAAGGAAGCTCAGTAGATCAGAAAATTACCACTGGGTATTGCTTCAGTATCATATCAAGAATGACCTCTTGGTGCAGCAGGAAGCAGAAGTCCATACCACTGAACTCAACAAACAATGAATATATGGTAGTCAGCACAACTTCCTGTGAGGCAATATGGCTTAGAAAATTACTTGTAAATTTATTCAGAAGAAATATGGAATGACTAGTATCTTCTGTGATAATCAGAGTTGTATTAAACTCTGAGAATCTGATATTTCATGATCGGTCGAAGCACATCGACATAAGATGTCATTTTATTAGAGACTGTGTTTAGCGTGGTGCAGTATAGTTGTAGTACATCCCCACAAGAAATCAGGTGGCATACATACTCACCAAGGCTCTAGGAAGGATCAAGTTTGTTCATAGGGAGCATATGGGTATGGTAGAGAATCTGTTTCAGTAGCAAGAATAGGTGATGACTCAACCACAGATGCAAGACTTGAGAGGGAGTTGTAGTAAAAATGTAGTGCTGGCAGTGGAAATGTCAGCAACAGTACAGTTGCAACAATAACATGGTAGTTGGTGGACAACATGTCAAACATCAGCAATGCAAAGGGAGATGCTTCAGAGTTAGAGCAGGGTGTAGTAGGGCATATTTTCTAGAGCACATTCCTCGCTAGGAGGGAGTGTTGAATTGGGGTAGCATCAGATGTTCTCTTAAGTCTCAAACTTTGTCGAGAGGATTAGACACATGTATTCTAGATAACCCAAAAATCATTTGGGAAAATTCCACTCGGATTGTATTTTATTAAGAAAAATGATTATTTTAAAGTGACCCTAAGTCTAAACTTAGGAAAATAAAATAATTAAAGTGAACTAATAGAAGATGGGTGTGAATGTTCTAGAAAAATAAGATCAAGTCAAAATGTAATATTAGCCATTGATTGGAGAACTAATCTCGGTCATTGAAGTCTCAATGAGAAGACTATAAGAAAGACTTGAGGGTAATTTGGAAATACACACTAGTGCAGATACTAAGTTTCCCAAGAAAATCAATTTTCTAAATGGTTGAAGTTCGGCAAGAGAAATCGATTCAGAGGGAGAGTAGCAGGTGGAGATGAGAGAGAGGGTATCAACATCAGACAGAAGTACAAGGGAAAGTGATGCAGTGCAGATAAGGGACAACGCAGAAGCAATAGAGGAACGACATAGAGTAGTGACGCAGAACTATGTAGTCCTCATGCAGTGGTGACGCGGGAGGGACAGTAGGGCCTCAGAGATCAAATTCTCATCTGAAATTTGTGAGAAATTTTTTCTCTAGTGTTATCACAGATATTTCTCTTCATTACTGCTGATTGTTATTTGTACAAGAACATTTTTCTAAAGAATAATAATGAAACCCTCATATGTTGCACCGGTTTTCCCAAACTAGGTTTTTCCGGGGACAATTGTCCAAAAATATTTGTGTCACTCTTGTGTTAGCATTTCTTTATATTTTTGCTGAGTATTTTATTTGTGAAGGCTGCAATATAATTTATTTTGATATTTACTAAAGTTATTTATTTAAATAAATTGTTTCTG